>OOFJ01016426.1:1523-15514 GCA_900323375.1 Benthosema glaciale | reverse complement strand
ATAATCATGTTAATGTCATGTAATTGGTACACGTGTGACGCTGGTTATTGTCAGTTGCTATACTGTATGTGTGTGCGTGCGAGTGTGCATGCACGTGTGTGTGTGTGTGTGTGTGTGTGTGTGTGTGTGTGTGTGTGTGTGTGTGTGTGTGTGTGTGTGTTTATGTGTGTGCATGCAAAAATCAAGGCAACCCCACCCACCGCTTTCTAGTATAGAATCTGTACACAATGCTAGTGCATTCAGTGATATCAGCTGAAAGGTTTATTGTTACTTAAATCATTAACTAGATTTAACTATGCGCTGCACACAAAGAGTGAGCTGCAATCATGTGCAAATAAACACTTGTAAATGTCATTCAAACTCACGCAGCTGTGTTCTAAATCCCTTCAGTTTAAGTATATCTCACATAGCACTGTTTTAAACTGGTTAATACACAAGTCATTATATGGTAAGGAACTTGAAAGTGAATTGGGATAAGTTGATACCATGCATTCTAAGCAGTGAGGTGGACAAACTCTTATCCAATGATAACAAAACCGAAGTTTTGGGTCTGAGAGGATAAATCTCATCAAATGGTACTGTGGTGGTCTGTGGCTCAAATGCATAATAAACAATGGGCCTTGATATGAAAAGGTTTGAAAACCTCTGCATCACTATTGTGTCAAGAAAGCAGGACAGAATGCCCTCCTCTCAATAACAAGTTCAATACATTACACATTGCGTACATCAGCCACAGTGAGTGCACATACCAAAGGGTAATAAAACCCCCTTTAACATTCTTTGACTTTATAAGTGGACACAAAGCTTGTTTTGTTCTCGACTGTCCGTGCATATCACAAATGTCTCCCAGTGTTACATCGCAAGGCTGAATGGCATCTGCACGTAAAGATAAAGTCACCTACAAATACATACAGCAGTCTGTGAGGCTTAACCGAAACTGCAGAAATCAATGACCTCGTACTAGTCTGCCGACTTCATGTCATCGACAACTATACCAACACTACACGCTGCATGGCACCACATGGCACTAAGGTTTAAAAGAATAATGTCAGTTTAAAAAAATAATCTTACCATGTGTTCCATTGGGCAGCTTATGTTCTTGCCATTGCGGGTGTTATTCCTGACTGTTGCAACAGTGTTATCAGTCCATGCTGTTTGTTCTGTAGGCTGTTCTGTAGCTGCAACTGCCGACCTGGAGAGCCTGTCAAAGGATAAATACTCATGTAGTGTGAACTAAAGCAGCCAAACTGGTTCCTCATTGAACATCATCCCGCCTCCATCGCCCACATGTTCCCACCCATATGGTCTGTCTGTCTCTCTCTAACCAAGTTTGTGGAAGAGTTAAAACCTCACATTTCAGCTACCCACACAGACACAAAACAAAACATAAACACGGCACTCCCCATAACAACAGAAACAGGTGTGTGTGTGAAAGTGATATTATGTAAATGCTCACCCAAAGAACCACCAGTCACCACCCTTGGGTGGTAACAAGGGATTCACATTCTATCAGATGAGTCATTCAGTCACTGAGACTATAAGACCCTGGTAGGACACACTGACAGTGACTGCTACCTGAAGAAGAATGTGCACCGTCAGTGCCTGTGGCGCCCCGTCGGCGTTGTCTGTTTTCTTAACTATTTGGGCTTCTGTGGTGACGGCGTCGGAGCACTTCCTACTTCCTCGCCGCATCGAAGTCGCAGGGAGGGTGATCTTAAACTCCCTATTACTAGGATACAACAGCAGTGACACAAGAAATGTGTGTGGGGAGGAAACACTTGGCAAAACGATTAAATTGGGGGAGACAAATTGTAAAAAGAAAATACAAAAAACTCTAAATTGAACAACCTACACAAATTAGTGTGAACATAATGCCAGGATATAATGCCAGTATATAAATCAGATTTATTCATAAAACACTTACAGTACAACCAGTCATAAAGTGCATTATGGAAAACAAAAGAGGAGGAGGTAAACAGGAGACAACAAACATCAGATTTGATGTGATGACTGCAGCATTTCTAGACCAACAGTACACTACAAACCTCTCTTCTTAAATTGACATCACAACACAAATAATTAGCTCTGGACAGATTTTCCATTTGTATAAAAAATATTCCCTCTGCTTATATAAAAACTCTTTCTTCTTTCACAGGTGATATTTACTATTACTATTATTTGTTTTTCCACAATAACAGGCAAAATAATGAAAAAGAAAAAATATAAAGTCCAGGTTATAAAATTAACCAGACTACTTCCAATTAGCAGTACAGTCCATTCTGACCGCTTTCCCTCACATACTGTAGTGTAGATGGTCAAGGGTGTCTTGGCTCAAAACGGAGGGATCCAAAACTGACCTAAGATCAGTTCATCGTGCAACAGAATTTAAAGTGTTTCCATTAACAGAAGGAATATCATCTGATCCTGTAACAGTGTGTAGAAGAGCATTTCAAGAACTAATTGAGTCAATGATCAGACTTAGTGACATCAAAAGCAGACGTATGGATTCCCCCATTCCTTGACAGCAAATATAACGCTGCCATAATGTATGATCGTTTCTGTCTGGCAGAAACATCTCGTCTCTCCATTGACTAAATCTGTGTTTTTTCCCCCTTAAACTAACGCCCTACTTGATCATATTAGTCACACAAAAGCACCAAAGGAGCAGATCCGCAAGCTCAAAACACGGTGCAAAGTGACCCATTTTGAGCTTGTACAGTAGATGTGCTAATTTTGCTGTTAATATTGTCATATTAATCCTGAAAAGCAGACTATGAGGTCCACCGACAGAAATTATATGCTAGTGTATTGTATCGTTCAGCAACGTTAGAACTTCAAAACTGGACTGTAAGCATGAAAAAGTCAGCACATCATGACTTATGATTGGAATATTCGTAATATGCATGGATGTTTAGGGCCAAGCCCATCTTCAGTGTGCCACATGGCAGAAAAATGAGGGTGAGGTGGAGAGGGAGGGAGGGTGATATTGATCATTGCACACACTCCTACAGGCTAAAGGCTCATTCAAAGTTAGATTTTTCGTGACCACCGCGACCACCGAAACAGGGCTGGAAACAGCGGTGCGGTGCGGTGGTTGAGGTGATGTGACGTCATGTCGTAGTTTTCGGTGGTCGCGGTGGTCACGAAAAATCTAACTATGAATGAGCCTTTAGGCGGCACCTGTCAGCTAGGAGTGTTGGGGCGGAATGAGTAGGACGAAGGCCCTCCGTGCTCCCGGTGGGGGCTCCTCAGTGGCAGGTGAGCCATTAGGATACAACGGCAATGGCAACACATAAATGTTGTGTGGGGAGGAATTACTTGGCATAACAACTAAATTGGGGGTGTAAAGGGGTGTAAAATATTAATGGCTAGTCTAAAAAAAAAAAAAAAAAGAGTGGCTAGTGGCTAGAAGTCCAAATTAGGCTGTTGTGGTCCTTTAGCTGTGTAAATGTGGAACGGGTCAAAAAATTTAAAAATAAAATAAAACAGAAAACTGTTTCCTGAAATAAATAATACTTCAAAACGAAATGTCCTTCTTGTCTTCGCACAGTGTCACTTTGCTCTTCCATCAACTAGTCTGTGGAACACAGAGTTCTCTCTCTGGTACAGAGCAGATGGCGTGTCAAACTCCACCACCTTCCCAGCATGCATCACCAGCACTCTGTCAGAGTCCATGATGGTGTTGATTCTGGTGACACCAAAAGGAAGACATTTCATTGTTGTGTGAGTGACGGTGAATGACTTGCTCAAGAACTCTTGAAACCATCATTTTCATGGGTCACACAATGGTAAATATCTATGAAATTAAAGGTTTACTAAAAAAAGTATAAAACATAGGTGAAAAATAATAATAATGCAGGTACTCCTGAATATTATACTGGCAATGTGCAAGACATTTGGCACTGATCAGTCCTGCTCGGCTCTCAGGAGCCATGGCAAGAATTGCCTACTCTGACAAACTATCGAAATTATCAAACGATAGTAAAACCCTTAAATCCATGGTCACGTTTTAGATATCTGATCATGATCCAAATATCATAATAGTCATGGATGGATATAAAAACCATTAGGAAATACCGGTACTACTCTACAAATACTTACAGTATAGGGTATATAATATACTGAATCATAAGTACTTCATAATTACCTGTGAGCAATTGTGAGAACAGTCTTGTTCTGAAACCTTTCTCTGATAGTCTTCTGCAGTAGTTTATCAGTCTTCTGATCCACACTGGCCGTGGCTTCATCAATACACAGAACCTGTAGACAGGATATGTGTATTGTAGAAGTTATGGAGTGTATGTATATTGCTAAAACAAATGTGGATGCAATTACATTTGAGCTAGATCTTTCTAGATCTGCTAGAGGCATCTGTTAGTGTCAGTAAGAAGGCATTTTTCAGTGAGCTGATGAATTTATTCTTAAGTCTTCTTCATACAAAAACAGCTTATATGTTATGTACTGTACATAGGCTCTGTACATCAGTAACTGTAGCGTCAAAAACACAATTAAATCATCAATCACAAATATTTATGTGACAATTTTCTTACATTGGCCTGGGTCAGCAGAGCCCTGGCGAGACACAGCAGCTGTCTCTGACCTAGAGAGAACATTTTTCCTTTCTCTCCTACCTCAGCATCCAGACCACCTGAGACGCACGCACGCACACGCACACACACACACACACACAGTCACACACACAGTATTCATCAGTTCAATGTTCCACTAGTCTAGTCTTACTGGGATTCACACTGAGACGGACTGAGTCTGTTTCATTCAAACTGTTCCCGAATACGGTTGCCTGTCCCTCGCTTGCCATGATTCACATTGGCCACGATTCAACAGTGCACCTGTGTACACTTATTTCTACTTATGAGAGGGGTGCTGTGGACTATGGGGCTTTGGGAGATCGAATCTCGACAGCACTCGGTGCCGTGCTACGAGCTTGTAGATCTGCTATTTTTAACAAATCTGTAACATATAACATACTGTAACATTTGTAACTCATATGTTTGCTTCTGGGGGTCCCTGCCCTGGAACGACATATTTTGAGATGCAGGTCTGCGGCGAATTACAGATAGTTTTTGGGGTCCTTGACATGAAATTAACCTCTGCTCTCATCCCACAACACCTGTCCCATGTCTCTCACCCATCCTGTGGACCACGGGGCTGAGGTGACACTGGTCCAGGGCGTCCAACAGGCTCTGGTCCACGTGCCGCCCGTGGGGGTCCAGATTCTCCCTCACGGTACCGCTGAACAGAAAGGGATCCTGGGGGATGATCGCCAGCTTGGACCTGCAGGGCAGGGGGGAGGTGCCAACAGCACACAGCAAATGAATATTGTATGATCCCTGTCACAATCCCCCAGTTATTGATACATAAAATACTATATAATACTGTTATACACATTCTGTGTCTACCCTGCTCATAATCTCTCAAGAACAGATTCCGAGCTATGCAACAGTAGAGGGCTTTTTTGCCGATGGGTTCCCAGATGCCTTTCTCATAAACTGCACATATCGTGCTTGTCAGGCACAAATCTCTTATCTTCATATTCTAACTTTTTGTGTCCACAGTAAAGGTCTTATATTATTTTCTTTCTTTCTTTGGTATTAAAAGGTCTTAAAAGTCCTTAAATTGTCACTTTACTGTCATCTTTGGAGGTGTGACAGCCTGACAGGTAGTCCTGGAAGGAAGTGAGACCACATTTTCATGACAAACTTTGGTCGTGAACATGTCATGACTAAAATATCTAAAAACACATATTACACACCTAAAAAAACCCAGGAAAGTGTTTCTTGTGTCCTAAACATTAAAATAAGAGTGGCTAACCCTAACCCTAACTGGTGGTTGGGTCACCTGAGGTGGGCCAGGCCCACGGTGCTGATGTCCACATCGTCCAGGAGGATGTGTCCCTGGTTCAGCTCCACCATGCGGAACAGGGCCAGGAACAGGGTGGATTTACCAGAGCCGGTGCGGCCCACCACGCCCACCTTCTCCCCCGGACGCACCGCCAGGCTCACCCCGTCCAGGGCGTTGGGCAGAGACGCTCTGTAGGCCAACACCACTCCGTGGAACTCCAGCCTGCCTTTCTGAGGCCACGACAGCGGCACCTGAGATCAAAGACGAACCAATTAAAAGTGTTCAACCAAGTAAACTTCCATTAATTAACAACCGCAATGGTCTTAATTGGTATCTCCGATGCATTGTAAAGTTTATGTTGTCCGTCTCTGTAGATGTACGTCTGTCACAGCAATTTGTCCACCAGAGGGTGTGGTGAAGCAACTCAAATAAGCACTCCTCGGACAGAGCCCTGACAGACTGGATGACATTAAAGCAGTGGTTTTCAACCAGTGGTCCAGGGACTACCAGTGGTCCTTGAGGGCGTTCCAGGTGGTCCCCAGCTAAATGATGGAGAGTTGGTAACCAAAATGGACCGGACCTTATAGATCTTTAACTCTTGAGAGCGTGTCAAGAGTTAATTTGGGTCCATTTGGCTTAATTTTACGCTCTTAAGAGTTAAATTATTGTAAAACATCTGCATTACTTATTTTTCAAGAAGTCTTCTACACTATTAGAGAATGTAGAAGAATTGTTATTTTGTTCAATGTTTGGCTGTTAACTCTCCAATGCTACCAGCATCAATACGATGAAATGCTGAATAATGAATGGCCCTTGATATGAAAATGGTTGAAAACCACTGTCTTAAAGTATAATGCTACCCGCTGCCACACACCACCTCACAGCCTGATGCCCACACTGACCTGTGGGTTGTGGTACTGTGGCTCCGTGGGCAGGCTGCTGCAGTACTCCTCGGTGCGCTCCACGCTGACCAGCTGCATCTCTGTCTGCGTGAAGCTGAAGATGAGGCCAGACAGCAGGCCTGTGATGGACAGGGCATAGGACAGGGACAGCCCCACCAGACCTGGACCATGGACAACACACACAAATATGCTGCTTTTATTTACACAAAGATATATTGTGCTCATTTTGGAAGTCCAACTTGTGGTCCAATGAGCTATATGGACACGCCATTTTGGAAAGAACTTGGGCCCCTTCTGGACCCTTCCTCCTGGTCAAACAGAGTCAGGGTGCTGCTATTGTGCATGTTGGCTCACTGGAAACACTCTGCTACACCAGTGGGTCTCAAAGTGTCCTTGAGTAGGTTCCAAATGGCCCCGTACGGGTGTGTAACTCTGAGAGTGTGCATTTGTACACTTTAATCAAAGATGATGTCCAACCACAGAAAGATTCAACATGGATTGTTGACTAGGTTATGTCATGACTCATGAATAGATTTTTTAGATGCATTTTGAACCTTAATATAGTATAACACAAACATGAAAGTTCTATGATACTGTGGCTTGTTTTCTGTATTCATCTGTGAATGCCAACTGTACACAAATCTGGGCACTAGTCGTGACTTACAGAATACTGCTATCCAGTTGTTATCTTCCGGTTAATGATTTGGCGAATGGAGTTATAACTGGGCAGAGCTTTTTTCTGGTCCTCCAACCTTCAAACCCTTATCTGTTGGCTATACATTCACAATTTACAATTTAGGCATTTAGCAGACGCTCTTAATCCAGAGCGATTTACATAAGCATGAACAAAATAAAAGCATGGAATACATCATATACATACAAAGAAGTTAATGTGAATCAACCATAAGCTAAGAACGTCACAGTAGAAAAGACTATACAGGCTTAAGTATACTATGCATAACAGTGCTATGTTTACATGAAATGCTATAGGACTACATAAACTGCTATCTGAGTCTACATAAAAAAGCTATCCAAGATACATAAGTCGAGCCTTTGCCCACGCCTGTAGGAGGTTGAGGCTACGGCAAGTGCTACTGCAAGTGCTATGGGCTAAGATGGAGTCTGAAGAGGTGCGTTTTCAGACTGCGGCGGAAGATTGGGAGCGAATCTGCAGTTCTGATTACAATGGGAAGTGCGTTCCATAGTTTTGGGGCCAGAAGGGAGAAGAGTTTGGGGCGTGTGGAACGTTGTCCAGGCGTTTTTAGCGACTGTCCCTTCACTGTAGCACTGTCCCTTCACTCACACACATACTGAAGGTCTTATCCACTTTACAATAAACTAATAATGTCCCTTCTCTCACACATTCAGCCACATGAGGCAACAACCTTCTCATCAGCAGGAGCAGGTAAGTTCAGTGTTTTGTTCAAGGGACAATGTCAGAAGGAGGATCGAACCAGGAACCTACAGCCCCCCTCCCTTTAGAACTCTCTCCCACCTTACATCAAAGCTTGCTCTGTCATCAAAGCTTGCCCCCAAGCTTGCCCTGTCCAACACCTCTCTCAAAAGCCCACCTCAGACTAGCTTTCCCTACCTAATTCAAAACACCTTTTTAATTTGAATGCTTTTGCTATACAAATCGAAAGTATTATTATTTATAATTGTTTTAATAGTTTGAACCTTCTGAGCCACTTGTCCCAGACAATGTTCTGAGACTCACCTGGGTCTATGGAGCTGTAATGGTGCTGGATGACGGCGATGGTAGCGATGCCGGTCACCACGGCGACTCCAATCATCTGCAGGCGGATGTCCAGCCACTGCATGGCGGCGTTGCTGAGGAACACGCAGCGCTGGTTCTGCTCCAGACGCCTCAGGTTCTCCTCCTCAAACCTGGAACCGTCATCACACACACACAGTCCCACTTCACCAACAATGAACTTGCCTTGCCCACAGCTGTTGTTGTATGATAATGGTGGAGGGATTAGGGGAGGGGATATGGTTATTATTATGTCACTAAAGTGGCCTTTTGACTCAAAGGCTTTCAGCTTTCAGGAAGAAACTAAAAATACACAGGGAAGACATAAAAATCATAGGCACTCCATCTTTAATATCGGCCACAGAAAAACGGTTCTGACCTGGCCGAGCTTCGACTGGCCCGGATGGTGCCCAGGCCGCTCAGCGTCTCCGAGAAGTGCGAGTAGATGGGCGAGAGCGTGAGGCTACAGAGGCGCTTCAGCTCTCGCGAGGTCTGCCTGTAGAAGCTCTGCGTGCGCTGGTAGAGCAGGCCAAGGGGCAGCAGGGGCACCAGGATCCAGGGCAGGCCGTAGCTCATCACCGCCAGCATGCCCAGCAGGCCGAACGTGTTGGCCAGCAGGATGTTGAGCACAAAGGGCAGGCTGTCGTCCACCGTGTACAGGTCAGAGGAGAAGCGGTTGAGCACACGTCCCAACGGGGTGGTGTCGAAGAACGTCATGGTGGCCTAGAGAGAGTAAAATGGTAAATGGTGCATTTATATAGCGCCTTTATCCAAGGCGCTTTACATAGATTGTGCATCACATTCACACACTGATGGCAGCGGAAACCATGCAAGGCACCTACTAGCACATCAGGAGCAATTAGGGGTTAAGTGTCTTGCTCAAGGACACATCGACAGTAACTCTGGGGGAGCCCGGGTTCGGCCCGGGGTACCTTGCGGTTGCCATCCAGGCACTCTACCCCTGAACCACCGCCGCCTCTGAGAGTGAGTGTCAGATGGTGGGGTTGAGTGGCGCGAAGGTTATTATTGGTCCACCCGCTTCGAATGTCATCAACCGATATATCAGCAGTAGGTTACTTATCAAGACGATCTCATCGACCTACTTCATGTATACTGGGAGCCTACTGGCTCACTGGCTTTGATCATCGTGATGATAATCGTTAATCGCAATAATCTTTGCCACAATAATCGTGGCGTGCAATTTACATATGGTCCCATGACCCATCCCTACTCCACAGAATCAGGTGGAGACAGTTATTATTCCTGTGCACACCCACCTTAAGGACCTTGTCCAGAAGTCTGTTGTGAATGACCGTTGCGGCACAGATGCCTCCGTAGGCGAAGAGGAAAGCCCGGAGAGCGGTGAACACGGTGTTGCCGATGGCAATGGAGCTGTACACGGTCAGGTAGAACTTCACCTCTGAGCTCACGTTGGCTACAGGAGAGCTTTCCACTGAGGACAATGGAGACCTGTATGGAAAGACAGGCTCAACTATGAAAAATATTTCACCACAACAATGTTTAAACACACGCGTAAAGCCTATTTAAAAAAGGAAAAGCGTTTGTGATCCTTCCTGGGGTTTCTTCTTTTCCAACTCCCTTCAAGCAGTGACCACTATAACGATAGCACAGTACAGTACAGAGTACAGTACACACACACACACACACAAAGCCTGCACCGCTCAGTTCACACATGTGTGATTGTCCTTGCATGAGTATAAATTATTATATGTTTTTTTTTATATATGACATTTCTTGAAAGACACCCCACAATTGGCTCCCGAGTCCCGTGTTTGGGGAAACACTGATATGAATGGTCACTCTTCACCACTAACATGAAGCAGGTGTAACGTAACGTGATGCGTGCTGATGTTGTGTGACTCACACTAGTCCTCCGGGTGAGAACAGCAACAGGTGTGGTGAGCTGTAGGCCTCTGTGCAGGAACTATTGCTCCAGGAGGAACCGTTGTTCTTCAGCTCAGAGATCCAGTGGGACAGCCACCAGTCGGACACGTTCTTTGAGGCTGGATTTGAGAGAACCAAACAATACTAGGTGACTTTCTGACACTCCTGGAAGCAGGCCATGGTTGCGTCCGATCGCCTAACGTGATATAGTACATACTAAACAGAATGTGATTTTCAACATGCTATTGATGCCCTACTAAATAGCTGTTTCACATACTAATGAGACAAGTAAGACGTGCGACTGCGTGAAGCGAACATTTGAAGTCCCTCTGTAATTTTCCTCTGGTGGCCAGTTCATGTCAGCGCAGCGTGACACACACACGTCTGCCTGGCGTCCATAGTAAGGGCCCACTGTGCTTGCATACGGAATGTTAGGAAAGTGCCCCATCTTGTGACAAAGCAGAGGTACTAGACATATGTTTCTGTTTCATCACTGCATGGCAGTTAAACCTGAACAACTTTTAAGTTTCAACAAAGAACTACATTCTGCAAGTGTTTAATATATCGATGGTTGTGTAACTTGAACTTGTAACTAAAATCGAAACCTTGCATGAGGAGCAGAGACAGCAGGATGGAGGAAGCCAGCACGCTGCCCACGGCCATCCAGTAGGTGTGGTAAATGCTCCACGCCAACCCGCCCGTCTGCTTCTGCTCCTCCCCTGATAGGTCGGATTCATCCTCCGCTCGCAGCTCATTGGATGCGCCCAGGTCCGCCTCCACCTGCTCTATACCGTCTGGCCCAAATCACCCAAATGTGATGAAAACAATACAGAAACTGATGAGAGACATACTGTGTAGACCTTTTTAACACATTTATTCAGACCTCAAACCAGATTCTACAAATGTTTTCTGAAAAAAACTACTGTATGTTTCTATATCAGTGGACGGTGCTCAAACTATTTCATGTCAGGTAAGGACCCCAAATATTATATGTAATTGGCCACCAACCCCCATCTGAAAATATATAAGAATAAGAATCAAAAATCAAAAAGAAGAATAAAAAATGTACAAACATTTCCATGATTTTTTTTTTAAATAGATGCTCATATTTTAGTGGGACTATTTTGAATTAAAAACAAACTACCTTTCTCTTTAGCATTGCTGTCATTCTTGCGCTTTTTGGGCACGGCCTCCACCATTGGCAAGACCTCTGCTGGTGTGCCTGTTTAATAGCAAAGAGGAAAGTTCGCTTCAGTAAATCTGCTGAACCATAGAAAACTGAATGAAACACAAAGTTGATTAAATTATAACTGTTGTAGCCTCATTTGGAACACTCAAATTGCTGCCATTGTAGGTAATTACAATTATAGCTGAGCTATTTGGTATATTTCATAAAGACTAAAGGGATGAGTAACATTTGGGAAGGTGTGTGTATTTTACTACATTAGGTATTTAAGTCAGGCTTTACGATGTCCGAAAAGTGTTCTACCTGTTTTAACGATGGTCCCATTGTCCATAAGGACCACCATGTCGGCTTTGTCCACAAACTCTATGCGGTGTGTGCAAAGTATTCTGGTCTTGTTCCAGAGGATTCCCATGATGCATTTCTGCATAAGGCGATGGGCAACGTCGGCGTCAACTGCCGCCAGTGGGTCATCCAGGAGGTAAATATCTTTCTCCTTATGAAGTAACATACAAAAGAAATGTAGAAAATACATTCACATTATTTTATTGTATACAATTTAGACTTATTATAATGAACTGTAAGCATATTGGAAAGGTTTATGACTGAAGAGAAGCCTAAACTGATTATTTATCACATATCAATGAAATGTACCCTGTCCATTATTATTTCAGACTAATGTGACTATTAGACAGATATCCAGATAAAACATTCTGCAGTTATTATGGCCATATCTAACCCAAACCTAAACTAGCTGAAAACAACAGCTAAAACATGGTGGTTTGATTTTGTGTATTCAAAGGATTCTATAACCACCCGAGTTTGCTTTTGTTTATTCAAATGATTCTATTACCACTTGACACACCTATCTGAACAGATGGCTGTCCCATTGCTGTGGTTACTGTGGCGTACTGACCATATACACAGCTCTGGCCAAGGCCAAGCGAGCCTTCTGTCCTCCACTCAGAGTCACGCCGTTCTCGCCTACTTCTGTCTTGTCCCCGTGTGGAAGAATCTGCACAAATACAACAACACAGTGAAGACCCTGGGCGAACCTAGCGAACCTTCCCTCTCAACGTTTCAGTGTCAAGCTGGCTGCTGAAACACGACACCAAACTTACTTAATTAAAAACACAACTTGACTATGACACTGCTATGTAGATGGTGGATCTTTACAGATTTATTTGCAAAATTAATTTCATAAATGAACATCACAGTGAAATCATAATTTACTGAATAAGCAAAGTAAAAGTAAAGAAAATAAAATAGAGAAAGCAGAGAAGAAATTAGAGACAGAAAATAAGGTATTAGACAGACAGACAGACAGACAGACAGACAGACAGACAGACAGACAGACAGACAGACAGACAGACAGACAGACAGACAGAGAGTTTGTTTTATCTCACGTTGAGGTCATCTGTGAATGCACAGGCCTCGATCACAGTCTGGTAAAAGGTGGGGTTGTAATCTCTTCCAAACAGGATGTTGTCCCGTACTGTGGCGTGTTGGAGCCAGGGCTCCTGAGAGGCCAGGCCAAAGCCGGCCTCCCTTCCCTCAACGTACACCACACCACCAAGCCTGAACGACGACGACAACAACAAACAAATATCCTAGCTGTCCAGTTACTCAATATTTCAGCATTCTGAGTAAATGTTCAAAAGACGTACCTGTTGAGTTCCCCAGTGATGGCTGCTAGTAATGAACTCTTCCCACAGCCAACCTTGCCCACCACAACCACAAGGGAGCCCTGAGAAACAAACAACAAATACATTCTTATCAATCACAATCTGAAGGCGAGAGACCCCTAGATTGGAACATCGACAACAAGAATGCTGAAAAATGAGCCTGTAGTTAGTAGATAGATACCTTAGTGATGTTGAGATTCAGATCGTGTAGCAGCAGACTCCCTTGACGAACACCAGTGTCCGTCTCTGTGTGTTGCTCTGCATTGAGGTCTGGGCTATCAGAACCCTGCCAGGAGAATGAACCCTGACTTAACAGGACAGATATCCGAGGGTTGTCGGGACAAACTGTGGACAGAGAAAGTATACAGTCATTTACATTTGAAAACTCTCTAGAGTTACAAATGGATAAATTAACACTGAGGATTACATTATTACACAAATGGCTCAATAACGGGTATGCGCACATGCAAGCACGCACAGGCACGCACAGACACACAGACACAGACACAGACACAGACACAGACACACACACAATTCAATTCAATGGGCTTTATTGGCATGAGAAAACATACGTTTACATTGCCAAAGCAAAAGGCACAATACAACAGTACAACAATTGACAGATGGTTAGGAATTGTAGCTCGGTTTCCACTTCATTTTGTGTGCAGTGGGTGCATAGTCTGTCTTCTCTCGGGATGCAG
>OOFJ01016338.1:1747-14758 GCA_900323375.1 Benthosema glaciale | reverse complement strand
CCCCACACACACACACACACACACACATACTGTAGTAGGGACACTACAAAGCCCTTCTTTGGAGACGGTGTGCCACTGCGAAAAAACATTGAGCGCAAATGTACCTTGTTTGTGTGTGGCTGTAATGTAGGGTGGGCTATGTGTGTGAAGAGCTTTTCACATGGGAAGCAACTGACACGCCAAGTGATTCATTCAGAGACAGCCGCTGCATTCCTGCTCGTCTCACACACACACGCCTGCCTGCATCAAGAGTTGACTTGACATTTTAGAAAAACTCTTATGAATAGTTAACAGACAATTAACTAACTGTTAATGAGTTATGAATTACTTGTTAAATGTGTGTTAATAGTTTGTTCATTATTTAAAACTATACCTTTAAGACAAGGTAAACAAGGTAAACTATTTCCAAATGTCTGAGAAGGCGTTAATAGTTTATTAACAACACACAGACTAAACTCCTCCTGCCATTCTAACAGCGTCAGTCCTGGAACAGGCAGAACAACTATTCTGAGGTTAATACTCACATTGGCAAAGATGGACGTTTCATCCACACTAACTCTTCCTTGGGTGAGCCGTTGTGTTCCGTTTCTACACAGGAGCTTGTTCTATCTCTCTGTCCTGCCTCAGTCTTCAGGCTCGTCTCTGCTTCCACATGCTCATCGTCCTCCACAGGTTTTTGCTCTTTTTCCACCTGCTTCCAGCTTTTGGTCGGTGATGACACGTTGGAGCACTTCGTGCGGTGCGTTGGTGAGCTCTGTTTATTCATCTTGTCGATTTCCTCACTCGATGACAAAGGCTCTTTACTTATCCTCCCATTAAGGAACCCTATGCTGGCGCTTTTCTCCTGAGCCCCCGTGGACACCGTTTCCACCACCTTCTTGGTCTTGACGTGGGACTCCACCACTGGCACTGCAAAGGTCTCACCCTCAACCTCCCCCTCTGTCCGAGTTGACCTAGTCTCGCGTGGCCAGACGCGACGCGTTGCATGAGTTGAACCATTTTGGGACAACTCCTGTGCACAAGGTGATGTCTTCTGATTTTCCAAGGGATGGGCTTGGAAACGATTCGGAGAAGCATGGGCCGTTGCTTGGGCCGGGTGGGGATAAGGTTTCAGAGACACCGTCATTCTGGACGTCCATGTCTGTTGGGGTTCCCCAGCTGCTTCTCCCAGACACGGCGGAGTCGGAGTCCTGCCAAAGGGTTCACTGACCTGCTTGCCCTCACTCTCACTCACCCAAGTTTGCCAGCTCTTTGTCAGATTGCATACCATGCTGGACTGACGGAGCTTCCTTATGCTCGCGTTGGAAGGGGAATTCCTATCACAGGTCTGCGTTGTCTGTGACCTGAACATGACTTTGTGCTTTAATGTGACAACTGACGTCTGCATGCAATTCCTGGTCGTCCCTGACAGCTGCCCATCACCTTGATGGATCCGAAATTCCGAAATTCATGAAGGTGCGGTCTCCATTCCATTCATTCTTTTTGTTGGCTGCAAAGTGTGTGTGTGTGTGTGTGTGTTGTCCACTGCAGTCAGCAATGGCTCTGAAATGGGGAGAGGAAACTCTAACATGACGGTGGAAAGTATTTCGGTCATCCCAGGCAAGCAACCTGATCGTTGTTCCCTGACACTCGTTGACCCAGGGGGGTCACGTTTCATCACAGATGATTGTGGAGCCATGATGTCCGGAGGAGGCAAGCATGGGCAAAGGACCAGACAGCGGAGCTGCAAAGATTGGTCAGGACTAAGTGAACTGGGGCAATACAGTATAGACAACCGCAACATGTGCAAAGTAAATCTGTCCACACTCTCTTATAATTGATTTCGTTTTTTTCCCATAATGATCTTAAAAATAATATTCACATTGCACAACTTAAAGTTTAGCCTTGCAGGGATTCAAAACCAAATCCCTTGTGTTACAGTATGTGACACTTGCACATCAGAACAGCTGTTGCTCATTTGTGTAGGCCCATCACCTGTTGTAATACGCACAAGGTTCCCAGTACAGTATGTAAACATATAGATACACTGTATGTTTTTGACGCCATGTGCTCTCCTTTATCAGGATACTAGTATGCCCAGTGTATGTTTAATTTAAACTGGCAGAACTACCATACCACTGACCTGAGTGTTATTGTACTCCTACCCATGCATGATATCATGTACATAAAGCATAAACATCACCACCTGAGAATACTGTCTCGACTCCTATAGGTATTGCCTGATTGATCCAGAATTCGAGGACAATTCCTTGTCTACTTCTGCCTAGTTCTGTATCAGCCATGACTATATTATTATAATATACTATATTTTCTGGTGTGTGTGCGTGCGTGTGTGTGTATTCTCTGTGTGTGCTTGATGAACTTCAGAAAGTGTGTGACACTGTACTGCAAAGTTGTGCTAATTCTAATGCCTGATTTATACTTCGTTGGGTAGCAGCTATTTTTGGTTGCAAGGCACGACATATACAGTAAATCACAAAAGCATTCTCTGTAGACTGGCAGCTCTGTTATCCTGGTCTGAATGTATCAAGTATGGCAAAAGGAAGATCATATATTAGAAACCGTCCAGGGCTCGTATAGCCTGGCATTGGCAGACTAATATCACTGCGTAGAGCTCTTACTGTACTAACGTGTGGAATGACGCAGAGAACCACATGACAGGACAACACTATCAGTATACTATCTCATCTTTCTGATCTTATCCATGGTGTTCCTGTAGATGGCCGAGAAGTAGAATTTTCAATCTTGGACAAATCAAGTATTACAATGTCTACACAACGGTTGGAAATGCTGACGGCAGGTTGCTGCTGCTTTCTTGCCAGGAACAAAATAATAACATGAGCTAATGATATTAATAATCAAACCACAAGAGGGGCAGAACAGCAAACTAATAATATACCCAACATGATGGGGAAGAGGTACTATAATCAAATGATGGGCATGTGATTGTACTTCAGTTCCACTGACTGTTACATCAAATTCCTCGCAAACACCAATAGACTTTCACCTGAGGGAATTCAGCCTCTGAATAACGAACATAATCACCTTATCTGTATACGGTGCCTCTGATGGAGGCAGCACTGCAGGCTGGGGGGGGGAACGCACGCAGCTGCACGACAGGAGCTTTGTCTGCAAGTCACACAGCCTGACACAGGTTGCCTGCAGTGCCAAACAGACACTTAATCTGACAAGCAGACACTTAATATAAGGTGAGAAAAGGCGCACAGGCCTTTTTCTTTTTTCACTCGGAAAGAACGTGACACCTGGAGCTGACGAGGAGCGCCTGCTTACGCAAGCAGGGTTTAGTCTTGCAAGTGCACCTGGTACTGAGATCATGCTTCCCTCGCATAACAAGTAGAGAGGGCACTGAAAGCAGATAGGCTTATGCTTAATTTACAAAACAATAGCAGATATACAGGTTCCCAACGTGCCACAACGTGACATGATGTGGGCTTGTAGATCAGCCAATGAATCAGGCTTTATATCAGGCTTTATATCAGACTCTGGCATAGCAACACCCACCCACACATTTGAGTAAATCTTTTAGATAATTACACTTTACTTAGAATGTTTTAGTCTTTGCATATTTACATTATTATTTCAAAATATATATACTGAACATATTAATGCATTTACAAGGCCTACAAGTACTACCCAATACAGTAATATGAGTCGTTCTGCATAATGAGTAGGATACTATTACATTTGTTACTGTAAAAGTACATTTTGACGTCAATCCTTTTGTAATTTTACTCAAGGTTTTTTTTTCTTCTTAAAATTTTTTTTTCTACTTTTTAAGTACCGGTATTCAATATTCTTCCTGAGCTGCAGCGGCCACAGTCTAGGCTGCAATACAGCCTGACAGCTGTCTTTGCTGCGTGTCATGCCTGCTACTGTGTACTGTAGATTAATATCAGGTTGTCTATTAGCAGGCTGAGGAATTATTGTTTGGTTCAAGTGTTAAGTGCCGGGTTTAAGAACATGAATTCAATACTGATGTATGTTTATTTCTGCGTGTAGAATTTAATAGCCACGTGCACAAGTTGAATATAAATAGTGAGTTGAATATAAATAGTGTTTGTTTGCGTGCGGGCGTGTGTGTGTGTGTGTCAAGTGACAGCTGTTGGCAGTCCGTCTTGCAGACTGGAAGTGTGTCACAGTCCGGAACTCATCAGTGTGACTGTGTCCTCTTCCTACCTGAGAGAGAAAGACTTGGCGCTCCTGCTGCTTGTATCAAACCATCTCCTTGCATCTTCATCCAACATCCTGAAACAAATTCATACAAATATTCGTGAAAATAAGTTTGTAATTATTATTTTTGAGGGGCAGAATCAGCAGAATTCAGAATCATGGTGTAAACAGTAACATTTACTTATACTGTACTTTTGAGTTCTTTGTACTTTACAATACTTTTACATCTACTCAGAGGCAAATATTATAAAATATTTAGTCAACTACATACAGTATGAAAACTTAAGTTTAATACTACTGGTAGTTACTTTTTAGATTTTGATTATTATTACAAAACATAGGCCTATACCACTTCAGCATCGTGACCCTATTTTTTTACAGTCTATGATCGTGACCCATTTGAGCTTACAGTACAGTATTGTACAGCTATTTTCAAAAGATGCTGTATACATTTGAAAACATGAAATGGTACATTCTGCACAATGTGCACTTTTACTATTGGTAGATTTTGATGCCAATATTATTTCTACATTGCAGTATCTATACTTTTACTTAAGTAAAGAATCAGAGTTTTTTTTCCCCCCATCACTGTTCAGTCATTCACAGCACAGGATTCACAAGAAATGAATGTGAGGGAGCCAGTCCACCAGTAGAGGTCAGCATAGGGTCAGTGTTTGAAGGCTAATAGGGTCCAACTGCTTCTTCACATCTCAGCAGTGTAGTGCTGGGTAAAGTATACTCACATTTTTCTATGTCCAGCTTTGAGGTGTATAAAGAAAGTAAGGTCCGCACACTGGACTAGGCTCCTTAAAGCTCAAATTTTTAGCTTTGAGGTGTAAACACAAACATTGAATGCCATTGACAATGAATGGCCAGTTATGAGGGTGTGCGTAAACACAAACATTGAAGACAAAAGTGAGGACACAAAATGATTGGCCAGAATGAGATTATGTATGATGTATGATGATAACAGCGCCCCTCACTTCACACGGGTGTGATATTTCACTTAAGTAAAAGTACCAATACTGCAACATAGAAGTACTCTGTTACAAATAAAACTCCAGAATTCAAAATGTAGCCTATACTTGAGTAAAAGTACAAAGGTGAATTGACACCAAAATGTAAAAGTAGAGCCTAGTCATTTATGCAGAATGTCCCATTGTGTCAAGTTCTCAAATTCATAAAAATAGGGTCGCTTTGCGAGTGACACATTGTGAGCTTCAAGCTTGTAGATCTGCTATTTTCAAACGGCCAAAATGTATATAGTGGTTAATGTATGTTTTGTAATCGAAATCGAAATAAATATGTTTTCAAATAAATGTAGTCGAGTGAAAGTACAATATTTGGATTCGAGATGTAGTGGAGTAGACGTAATAGTATTGGAAATAAGTAAGAAATAAGTAAAGTACAAATATTTCAAAATTGTATTTGTGCTAGTATTTAGGTAAATTAACTTGGTTACTTACTTCACAGTTCATCTGAATTGGATGTTATTCAACAATGGTTGCTAGGTATTGCTGGTATACCGTTTCCATTTTCTTGCTCTGCATTTCAGTGGTGGGCTGTGGACAGTTCAGAAATTATTTGCTTATCAGTGACTGTGGTGGTGGGGATTCCAAGCTTATTAACTATATTAACCTTTATTTATTCAGCGTCCATTGTGCTCTCTTTTTCAAGGATGCCCTGAGTACAACATGTCACAAAGTAGAAAAAGAAAACGACAAATAACACAACTTTACATAAAGTAAAATATAGTGGACATTATGATGCTTATATACTGGGGTTACAGAAAACAGGTACTGTAGCGTACAGACGTTATGTTTTGCATCATGTAGCCTAGTGCCATAAATTACTGTATAGAGATGAGTTTGTCCAATATCAGAGTCCTGGATTTTCTGCCATTTGTCTGGAGCGTAAAAAACTAGAAGCCATTATTGTTCATCAACGAAAAATAAAACAATAAATGATTGAAATCCCGCTGGAAATTTGCTTATAGTGCCACCCCTTCTCCTTCTTTGTCCTTGTTTGCAGCAGTATTTCTCAACCAATTTTATATATATTTTTATTTTGGCTTTCATATTTCATATTGCAGTAAGTTAGCTGGCAACTTAGGTTTACTACAGGCTGACGTGAATTGGCAAGAGGTTGTATCATAGCATATCAAATTTATTTCTAAAGTGTATCATAGCTGCCAGATTAAAAAAACAACAACATCTGAACAAGGGATACATAATACATTGGTCATAACTTACAGTATAACCAGTATCAGACAAAAAAAAAGTGTCTTTACCCCCAGAAGTACCTCAAAGTACCCCTGAACAAAGGGAATCTACCAATTACAGTATTTACAGTTTCAGAGGAACTCCTTCCTCTGAAACTGTAAATACTGTAATGTATAGGTGCTAGTACAAAAATAAATGACTAATGTCAACCACACGGTCTTCATCAGAGTCATGATTCATGAACTCGTGAAAACAAAGAAAATAAACACGTCAAGATCATCTCCATTTAAACATCTCCTTCATTTTCTGCATTTTAGGCCAAGAGTCTGTCTTAGTCCTTATTTCCTTCTCTAAATATTGTTCATTTCCACCACTTGTCGTCCATCAGGTCTTCCTGTAATCTCAGTATATATGCCAGCTTTTCCTTGACATAAATGTCTTCTATTCCTCCCATTGACTTATGTTTGGAGGATCTGTCTGCCCCCACTTCCTAGTGATAGCCTTCTTTGCTGCTGCCAACAAAATTTTGATCAAATATCTCTCCTCTTCCCGTATCTTCCCTTCGACTAAGCTTCCCGGATACAACATTTTACAGTCCATTAATATCTCATATCCCAATATCTTTTGTACACTTTCTTGAATCGTTCTCCAAAAGCCCTCTATTTTGAGACACTTCCAAAACATATGAGAATGATTTACAGAACATTTACATCTCCGCATCCTCTCCAACATCTGATTCTTTACTTGACATTTTAATAGAACTCACTTCGGGAGCATCAAAAGGAGTATGCGGATATCCTATCTTTTCTTGTACTATTTGTTTATTTATTTTTTCATCCTGCACCTGTTCAAATCTTTATTCATAATGTGCGTGCATTTTCTTGGACTGCAAGAACATATCAAACTCGTCCAAAAACAATAGTGATATCAGAGAAGTCCACTTATTTCTACCATTTGGACTTTGCTTAATAGCGCCATTACAGCCATATCTACCCTGACCCCAAATCAGTGAACCCTTTTAATTCTGTCTAAGCCCATTAAGCAGTGCTTCATTGTAAGTTGCAGGTGTAAATGCTACACATATTTTAATGAGAGGCCACTTAGGCGTATTTTGGTCCACCTGGACTTTTGTGTGGTCCCTCGCACAAACGGCCAGCTGAGCACCAACCTCCAGAACTGGACGGAGAACACCTGCGTTTCCTGGTGCATATCAATAACTCTGATGATATTCTCCTTTTTGTTTATCTTGTATTCCTCCGAGTCAAGTGCACAACTACAGCCTGTGGTATTGTTTGTCTTGGCCATCCGAATAAATTGTGCAGAACTGTGTGACCGCCTCTCTTTCTCCGGACCCTCGCGTTAGACGGATGCTGATTTGTGAGGTGGTTTGAGTGGACGGCCTGAAGATAATTGGATTTCTGTTGCTGCAATCAGCCAATAATTAACATGATTGTTAACGTCTGAATATGTGACAGATGCTTAGAGCGATTAGTGAGGAGAGTGCTCTCTGCACTTATTCACAACAGCACGCAACTGAATTACAGTAGAAGGAATGTAACAGCTGTATCCAGGACCAGGAATCAAAGGGTGTTCTTTCCTGTTATTAACACAGCCAATGCTGATGAATTTGGTATCATCTCCAATAACATCCACAACTGTCAAACACCACGCTGTTGACAAATCCTCTGGATGAGCGAACTTGACCAACTGCATTAAAAAAGATAGCCACTCATGTTTCTCTACACAACTGCACTAGGATTCCTGCTGCACATCCACACCGGTGGTGACCCCAACGAGAGGAGTCCATGGCAGCCGCACAAATACATGTGTCCTGGCCAAGGAAAAGTAAACCATGTCAGGGAATCCATTTTTATGAAAGACCGCTCCGTTAATCTACTAATACTTCGCTCCAAAGCCACGGGTGTTATTGATTACATTTTGGCCCACATAAATAAAGATGTATAAAGTAAATTAGCTTTAGCTACAGACAAGGGTCAGCAGGGGCCGGGCTGGCCAGGAAGCAGAGAGAATATCCCATCATCCCCTGCAGGAAGGCCCACAGCATGACTGAGAGGGACTCTGACGCCAGATGATCTCATTAATAGTCGGAAGGAGCGCTAAAGCTGCTTAAATTAGATTTATAGGCCTTGTTCGTGATGGATCTCTCTCTTTCGCGGACGGAATACGAACGGGGCAGAAGACTGAAGAAGATTAAAACACGTTCGCCGTCGGAGGGTTTTGGATGACGGCTTTAATAACGTATGTCAGGCCTGGCGTTGCATGATAAATGTGCCAGCGAATATGAATACGAGCATGTCTCATCCAAGAATATCAGGTACAGACTGTAGGAACTGCAGAGTATACTGTATAATGGTATGACACTGTTACAGTACCGCATGGTATCTGCCAAAATACCACTGTAGTGTATACTGTATATTATTTCCTTACATTACATGTATTCCCCTTTTAACCTAGATCAGGAATCCCTTTTTGTAATTATATACCTTTCAGGATGGGAACTTATTTTGGGGTAGTTGTTGCTGTACAACAGTATATAGCAACATACTTTTTTTTTTGTCATTTTTGAATAAATATTTGAAGGTTTTCAGAAAAAAATCACGGTTTAGATCAGGACCAGGATTTAGAAGGTGTTTATTAGAAGCTGCCTCAGGTTTAATAATGGGTTAATTAAACATATTAATGGACTGCCCCTAAACAAAAGTGTTTTATAGAACTGAAACTGAGTTCAGTCAACATTGCATCATGTGAAGGAAGACAATTAGACAAATATACAATAAGCTGTTTGTGTTTGTCTGTGTGTGTTGAAGATGCTCAAACCACTTTATTAGCTACGCACAATATTTAGCAACCACCCACACCTACTTGGTGTAGTGTTGTGCAGCTGCTAGATGTTCTGTCGACCAACTGCATTAACTAGCGAATAACGCCACCATATTCCTCAGAGCTGCTGATAGACTTGGTGGTCTTTAGAAACATTGGTCTTAAAATAAAAAGGTGTTTTTTTTGGCCTGTGGCTCTTAAGTCAGCAATCACACCTCATTATCTCTGACTATATGGTGGGCTGTCTGAAATCTCTGTAGCATTTCATAATCAGCTGCACACTTCTCATATGGTTCATGATGATGTGTGGAAAATTCTATAAACGCAGAGCCCTGAAATAAAATATCCCCAAAAATAGGCCCTGGTCCTGCTCTACAAAATGTTCACCCATCCACTCATTGTTTCACTTTTTATCGTTGACGTTCAAGTGATTAATGTTAGGCCTGTTCCGTTCTCTGCAGTTTTGAGCCTTTGCAATGCAGAAGAACGCCGGAGACATGTTATACAGAAGTCTACGTCATGAGAATTATACCAACAAACTAAATGCTCCTTGCTAAAACTGTGCATGTCACAGCAGAGTCTTAAACATGATTCACAGTCTCCCCGGGGTCCCAGGGGTCTCATTCGAGCATTACTAACACGTAGGAAAGAGACATGAAATTAACTGCCGATGCTTTTAAGCTGCATGGTAATTCATCCAGCCGAGAGCTTTTTATATTATTAGTCCAACTCCGAGAAGCTACTATACTGCCTGGGCCCACAGGAGTCTCGCTTTGCCTCACGCACTCTCTCTAAACCAACTGTCACTCCCACTACCTCAAGCCATCCATCACACTGAGCACCTATTGAGGTCCTCTAGATGGGGGAGTCTCTCACCTCTACCGCATTTACACTCTCACTCTTTTACATTTATTTTGCTAAATGACAGGGGTTTTTACTCGAGTTGTACAGTCCCACATAATTTCATAAATGCTAGCACGGCGCTCTCATGAGCTTTTGTTCCCATGGTTGGACAGAATATATATTATTCCTAAAACCAATATGCCGTGCCAATAGCAACCATTCTTACTCTTAACAAATGTCACAGAGTTAGGATGCAGAATAACTGACCTTTGGTTGTCTTGAAAGATAATTTCACTTGCAGACTTTGGTGTCGCAATGATTCAGCAATGTGCCGCTTTCACGAGACGTAGAGATTTGTTTCACCCATGGTCCAGATCCAATAGGCTACATTTTGGAATTCTCCAGAATGCATTAACTTGATATGGATAATGCCTTATTTAAAAAAAATGGCTTAGCACATTTGGAGAAAAACAATGATTCTTTCATTTTCTAAGAAAGAGCCATTAACGGAAAGTGCATGACCTAACACCTCATCTTAACAATTCTGCTGGGACCACAGGGTTGGTTTTGGATTTCACCAAACTGCTGGAATGACTGAGGGAACCATTTGGAATTGTATGCATAGATGTCAATACTAGATGTAACAATTTCTGGTTGGCTTGCATGTGATGAATTTATTAGTTCATTCCCCTGTGCCTTTTTAGCTTTTTCTGTCTTGTGGCAGCTTTTTTAAATGTTTTTCTTAATTGTCGGTAGATCTTTCGCCAGTCCCCTAAACTGGTGAAAAATGTACCAATTGAGTGACTCTGATAGCTGGTTAGGTTTTATTCTCCAAAATCAAACCATTAGTGTTCAGATTATTGAACCAAGCGAAGTTAAAACCCTGCCAGAAAAAAAAAAAAAAAAACACGAGAGAGAGACAGTAAAACCATTGTTTAACCTAATTCTTTGTTGTTCAACAGTATACATTATTTAGATTGATTTGTGACAAACGTTACAGCCTAACTGGAAAAACACAGATCGGGGGCTGATGACGTTTGAACTTTGAACAAGCTCAGTCTTAAAGACCACCAACACCAAGAACAACGTATATAAGTATAGTGTGCACGACAGTAATAGTTGTGGTGAGGATTATGCCATGCACTTGAGTTTGAATGCTTTTTAAAGATGTTTTTAGTATAATATATTCATATTGTATAGTTTACAGTTATAGTGCTTGGTTTAGAGCCCTTTAGGCCTCCTGCTCTTTCATTCTTCAAACTTTACCCTGAAATGCTCAGTTACTGTTACCTGTGGTCTCCAAGGCTACTGTATATGTCGCATCAACTCCAAATAAAACAGGAGCAAAACAATGCTTTACCTTCTTCTGGCTTCTCTCAAGCAGGTGAGGTGAATTAGTCATCATTGTGCACACCGCACGTGCAGAGTATAGGCCTAGGTCCCGCCTCTCACTCTCTGCTTCTTGACCTCTTTGCTTCTTGACCAATACCAACCCTGCTAGACGAAGGAAATTATGTTTACACATACCAGATCTACAAGCTCACAGCATGTCACATCACGGCATGGTGTGAGCTTGTAGATCAGTTATTTTCAATGCATTTCTTTATGCAATCGTTTTTTGGAAATTGTTTTAAAACGGCAATACATTGTCATTAAACGAAAAGGTACTTTGTATATTTGTATCTTGCACTTTTGAATACTTAAATGGATATTTATGTGCTTTTTTATGTATTATTATTAGAAAGTGAACTATAACTAAGTATTTTAAAGGAAATCTGGAGTACTGCAGTCGAGTCGAGTATCCAAATATCACTGCTGCACGGCTAAATGAAAAATTAACACCCTGTTTACTCAACATTTGACTGTTTCTGAGCCCTGGGCGGCCAACCCTCTCTCCGCTGTCCTGTGGTGGCAGCACATATTGAATGTGACAGTCTGGTCAACTGGTGACCTCACACAAAGCACAGCAAGCTTCTCTTCAATTCTGCGGTGTTCATATAATCTATTTTTATAGAACAAAAAAAAAAAAAATCACACAAGAACATACTCACCCGTTAGTATTTTCAGGGGTTTTCCACAAACAGCTGCTTATGGTTAAACGGTTTTAACCCACTGATGTAACCAAATTAGTGTGCAGTCAAAATCTGATAAGACAACAATGCAAAAAAATAAAAATCATGCCGTTAATGTCAGAAACCCTACTTTATCATGTAAAGCCAAAGGTTTCCCAATGTACAGTAAATAAAATATTGTTTTATTCACACTCTTTAAGCAATTCTAAAGTTGCTGACATGTTCAGTCCAACTAGCCAGCATGTGC
This sequence comes from Benthosema glaciale, assembly GCA_900323375.1. Taxonomy (NCBI): domain Eukaryota; kingdom Metazoa; phylum Chordata; class Actinopteri; order Myctophiformes; family Myctophidae; genus Benthosema; species Benthosema glaciale. Next base: position 2,342 of record OOFJ01016338.1, on the reverse strand, counting down.
ATGTGTTTTAAACTGGCCTCATGCTCCTGCTGCTGTATTATAAGACGTTTTTAAATTTGACGCTAAATAAATGGCAGACTGGCTACGGCATTGAATCCTAAATAGCCTAATCTCATTCATATTCTCGTTGAAACGATTTCTTGTTCTAAATAGCCTAATCTCATTCATATTCTCTCTGAAACGATTCTTGTTCTAAATAGCCTAATCTCATTCATATTCTCTCTGAAACTATTCTTGTTCTAAATAGCCTAATCTCATTCATATTCTCGCTGAAACGATTCTTGTTCTAATTACTTTCGAGAACAGCCCGGTCCTGCATTCTGTCCTTGCATCCATACTTGATCTGTCTCTGTCTGTTTTCCATGAACATGAGTACACGAGGACCTCGATGGAAAGAAGCCCGAAAGGCTTTCTTGGATTCATCCTTTTAGAATTCACAACAGCTTTTCCATGGTTTCTTTGGCCTCTAAACATTTTAGCTACTTGTGCTGTAGTAGTTACTAGTGTTGTAGTCGAGACCACCTCAATCGAGACCAAGACAAGACCAAGACCTAGGGGGGACGAGACCAAGACGAGACCGAGACCACGTGAGACT
>OOFJ01016311.1:1613-11873 GCA_900323375.1 Benthosema glaciale | reverse complement strand
ACACACACACACACACACACACACACACACACACACACACACACACACACACACACACACACACACACACACACACACACACACACACACACACACGTCAAGGACTGTATTGCCATGGACAATCATAAGTGAACATTTTAACGTGTTAAACATTTTCCAAAATTAGTCCGCACTTTCCCAGAGATAGCAGATCTACAAGTGCATAATGTGTCTTATTATTGTGATGCGTGTCAGTAGATCAGCTATTTTCAGAATATCCTAAAATGGTTAAACTGCTGCTCATTTAGCTGGGGACCAACCTGGAACCCCTCCAACGACCCCTGGACCCACCACTGAGAATAACCGCAGTAGTGTTTTCTCCTCATAGCACACCAGGAGGTAAAGGTTCTCTTCCACAGAAACGGCTCGTGTCGTGCAGGCTGTGTGTGGCTCTCTCTCAGGCATGGCTGGTCAGCCCAGCAGCAAACTCCACCAGTGTACGCGTGGGCCTCCCCGACATGCCTTTCCTCAGGTAGGGGACCTCGTCTTTGTTGGCCATGACCCCGGCGATGTCCAGGTGAGCCCAGTGAGGCGCCGTGACAAACTCCTTCAGGAAGGCAGCTGCCGTGCAAGCACCACCAGAACTGACCAGATACAGATTCATAGTTTATAAACGTATAGCGCCCCGTCAAAAATCTGGCTTCTGAAATTATGTCATATGGCAGCCAAGTCCATTGACTTTTTAAATGTTTGTTGTTTAGAGCACTTTAAGAGTACAGCCAAGTCTATGGAGTTTTAATGTTTGTTTAGAGCACTTTAAACGTACATTACCAGGCACAAGAGTGATTTATTTATGTATATTCAACCCCCCCACCCCACCCCCGCCACAACTGTTATCAGGGTGATATGGGTTTGAGAGAAGTAAGGCAATTTATCTTCATTTTGTACTTTATTGCCATATTTTACCGTAATTCTGTAGTATAAATGTTTATATAGAACAGGGTCAGTGTGTTGTTGGTATGTGACGGTGCTCAGGATCAGTGTGTGTTGAGTTGCAGTACGTACCGGCTGTACTTGCCGATGTTATTCAGGTCGGCCAGTTGGCTGTGAGTCACCTGCTTGGTGTAGTGTTGGAACAACGGCATCCGCCACACCCTGTCACCTGTCACCACACTGGCCTACACACATACACACACACACGCTTAAAGACACTCATACATGTTGTGACAAATAACCAGCTATAGCACTGTGTGTGTGTGTGTGTGTGTGTGTGTGTGTGTGTGTGTTTACCTTGTGCAGCTGCTGCCAGAGCCAATCAGAGTTTGTGAACACTCCAGTAGCTGCGGAGCCGAGAGCGACATCCATGGCCCCTTAAAGAGAAAAGAAAGCAGTAGTGTAGTAGCAATAGTGAATATCCCCAAATGCCTCATATTTCTAATATTTCTTCTTAATGCACAAGTAAAAGCCACAAAGCTATGTAGCTGTCCACATTTCTTTTTATAATCACCCAGGTTTGACATTTTAATCTATAGAGCCCTAATAGGCTCTGTGCATGAATGTAGTCCTGGGATTTCCAGAAGGTGACATACCCAGCATTTCCTGTTGTGGTTCATTTTCTCCCAACTTTTTTCGATTGGTTAAGCAATCAAACAAGCCAATGAAATGAAGCTGTTTGGGGATGCCACATTCTGGAAACCCGAGAATACAGTTATGCAGAGAGCCTATTCACGTTTTTTTCCCCATGCGTCTCACCTGTGAGCGTAGCGGCGTTGACGATGGCCCTGGGGTTGAAAGTGTGAGCATAACACAGAGCATCAGCCAGGATCAACCTCCCTTCTGCATCTGTATTATCAACCTGCACGAAGGGAAGACGAATAGAAAAACGGTTAATCTAAAATAAATCACTGTTTCCCCAAAAAGTGGACCGGGACCCATTTGTGGGTCGTGGACCACTAGAAATAACAAACAAATCTAAGATATTAGATCTGCGTTGTGAGCTTGTAGATTGGCTATTTTCACAAGTTTAGGTCCCCAAATTTCTCTTTTGGATCACAGGCTAAAACGTTTGAGAACCACTGATCTAAATAAGTAAGAACACACAGAATGTCTGACAAGAACAGCAAACAGACTAAAATCCATTAAAGCTGGGAGTGGTGCCACAGAGATTCAGAAGAAAGCTTAAGGCCAGTCCACACCAATGCAGCTGCTTGCAACTCCTTGCAACATACTACTTGCAACAAATGATCCCAATGGCACTTGCGACTAATTGCATTGGTGCGGTCTGGCCTTAAGATGCACCAGCCTGCTATCATTGACCATCAGTGGTCTCATCCCACATAGCTATCAAAAGCATTTGGTCAGTCAAACTGGTCTCCCATGATTCACACAATTGTGCACTGTGGCCCACACACCTGGATGGTTTTGCCATTCTTGGCTCGGACTACATCTCCTGGTTTGTTGGCTTTTCCACTGGGCATGTTCTCACAGAGGGGAGCTAGACCTGACAAACACAGAAAAGTCTGAAGAGTTAAGCAATCAAGTGAAAGAAAAACACACAAAGATGTAAAATTTTGACGGCAGTTAAGAAAAAGTAATAAATAATGCTCGCTATTCAAGACAGCAGGTAGCTTCAATCCTTGCCTGACAATAACAAAAAAATCATATGGTTATCGAAATAATAACCGTGTTTCTCGTTGATGAGGCACAACAAAGAAAAGCTACACAACAGGGGGTTCGTGCCAGCAGTCTCACCGATAATGTTGACTGGCAGCTTGAGGGCTGCTGCAGTGACGATGGAGGCACACACGGTGGCAGCTCCACCCATGTCAGCCCGCATGGCATCCATTCCGGAGGGTGGCTTCAGGGAGATACCACCACTGAACAGAAGAGGAGAAGAAAGCAATGTGAAAAATGACATGCCTGTCAGTAATATAACAGTGTCTACAGCGGTTCAGCGGTAGAGTGGCCGATAGAACAGCCGTATGGGAACCGTGAGGTTCCCGGTTTGATCCTGGGATCCCCAGAGTCCTTGAGCAAGACTCTGAACCCCTAATTGCTTCGAGTGTACAGGTTGGTTTCCTTCACCATCAGTGCAGAAGAAGTGCCTGTTTATACATTTTCATCTATCACATTTTGCTGGTAAACCATAGTTAATTTCGTAAGATTGCCAACATTACAGGGCAGCAGAGGACTAAGGTGAAGGGTGGAAAGGTCTTTGTACTATGGCTTACCTGTCAAAGGTGACACCCTTGCCCACCAGTAGTAGGGGCGCCTGTGTGTGATCGGGGCAGCCATTGTAGTGCAGCTCCAGGAACACAGGGGGTTCATCTGAGCCTTTGGACACGCTGAGAAAAGCTCCCATTTCCTGCTCCTCTATCCAGGCCTGACCCCTGAAGAGATACAGAACGTAAGGAGGCTCATAGTCTGCGGAAACTCGATTCATTGCATTGTGTGCCATCACTACGTCTTCCTCAAATTGTCCATGTCCATGTCCAACACTTGCCCCCTACGGACTGACTCAGTCAGTATACTATTATATGATAATACAATACTCACTCACCTTTGACTCGGTCAGTGATGTATGGCAACACTCACCTCATGTAGACTTTGACTCGGTCAGTGAATGGCAACACTCACCTCTTGTGGACTTTGACTCGGTCAGTGATGTATGGCAACACTCACCTCATGTAGACTTTGACTCGGTCAGTGAATGGCAACACTCACCTCTTGTAGACTTTGACTCAGTAAGCGAATGGCAACACTCACCTCTTGTGGACTTTGACTCGGTCAGTGATGTATGGCAACACTCACCTCATGTAGACTTTGACTCGGTCAGTGAATGGCAACACTCACCTCTTGTGGACTTTGACTCGGTCAGCGTATGGTGCCAGCTGCTCCTCGATGGTGTTGGCAAACACTGTAGGAGTAATGTGATTGGCGGGTGCTTCCATGAGTAGGCGGGCCAGGTTCTGGCCTTCTCCATACAGGACTCCTTTCTGCCATGCCTCCATATCGCCACTGTAGGAACAACACACCCATGCATACAGTATCACTGTGTGAGCACCATTCCGTTCTGGAACGTTTAGCCCAATATGTCTATGACTCAAGTTTATTTTTTTAGTGTGTGTGAAACTGATTGGATTGTGTTCATTTCATTACGGTAAGAAGATTAATTGTTAGACTTGAAACTTGGTTCAAAAATGTATTAAAAACTTGTATTGTAGTAAAAACTTGAATTAATTATATTACGTATGGTATGGAATGGAATGATAATGAAGTTAGCACATTTCCAAACAGGGTTATAGAATGGGGTGCTAACCGTTCCCAGATATTTATTACATTTTCAGGAATACATTGCACTCATGCATTTATACTGAACACACAGGTGACATTAGATAGAAAATACCTTCCATGTAGCTGTGTGGTCACTTTGGTCTTTTTCTTGGATTTGAGTTGGTCATATTGAAACAAGCCCAGTATGGCACCCTCTGCTGATGACTGGGCATCACCGCAGCTGTCCACCTCAACCTGAGTCAACTCCAGGTCCTGAAGTAGCCTGCAGCCCGCTGTACACACACAAACGTACACATAACATACACAAGCTATAAGGGGCGGCAACAGGGCCCACATGCCGAAATTGGCCCCTCGGAAAGCATTTCTGGCCGTCAGATTATTGAGAATTATGATTTATTTTAAATTATTATTGTATATATTGTATATTTTTTCAATATTAGGCTGACAGTCTCACATATACGCTATTATAATAGCTATAATGTCCAAATAGCAAATACATTTCCACCTGAAGGATCAGATGCTTATTCAACTTTTATTCATGTTGAGGGTGAATACCACATTTTGTTTTCGGACTCAGTAATGGACCTGGTCAAAGTGCTTCAGTCAATAGCTTTCGTGCCCGTCTTTGGTGGAGATCTGGCCAAAGCTGGTCTTAGTCCCCTACCGGCCTACCCCATGTGGTCCCTGCACGATCATCAGCAAAGCCTGCAGTGCTCCGAACATGTACAAATGCTAAATAAGTATACAAGGTGCTTACCCGCTTACCCCAAATGTTAACTAGCTCTATAGGGTGTTTGTATGTGGCCGATGCTGTCGGAAGTTCCCAATATAAATAGGGGTAGTATAGGGGTGGTAGTGAGGGGCCACATCCAGTGAAAGACGGAATTACACTTAATGTAACAGGAAGTAAACGAAGGAGAAGAAATGGCATTCGGCCACAGACATTGCACAAACACCCCGCAAAGCTAGTTAGCATTTGGGGCATATATTTTGCATTTGTACAAGTTTGGATAAAGTATGCGGTCACATGTTCAGATTTACTGGTGACCGTGCAGGGACTACAGGGGGTAGGGGACTAGGTGCTCCATTTTCGTCACACTCTAAACCCCTTATCCCTAATACTCATGTAGATATGAAAATGTCAAAATCGCTAAAATACATCTACAAGAGTCTTAATCTAAGGCTAACTTTGAAGGTGCTATTCAATGCTTCATCTTGTGGGCCATCCTATATTCATTGCAAGCAGCCAAAACTTAATGGCAAACTCAACGGCTTTGCATTGATGAGACCAGGTGTTGTGCACCGAATATATTCAATCTACAAACTCGCGTCATGCACCCTGCTATAAGCTCTGAACTACAAAGTGAGTTTACACAGTTTACACAGAAAAGGGTTCTGGTGTAACAGACAGTAAACATTAGTCTGTTGAATAATTCGAACGTTATTGTTATTATTAATTATTAATTATCGTTTATTCAAGGCTACAAGTAAAATCTTGAGTAAACACAAATTTTATAAACCAAAACATTTAAAATGATCAAAGCTGCTTCTTCTAGAGACTCTTACTTGATACTGCAGCTCTGATGTTTTCCTTGCAGGTGTCCCAGGACTCTGCTCCACACACACTGGCATCTTTCTTCCCCAGCCCAACCAGTGCAACGCATGGAAAGTCCTGGAGAATGCATATTTTGTTGGCCAAAGACCATTTTAAATGGGTCACGACTTGAGTAAGAAAAATCCCATCTTTTTCCTACATAAAAAATATATATATTTATATTTTTGGCCACCCAGTACCCACACTACAGTGGAGTCTAGGGTTTCGAATGCATCCTGTTGTTTTGATTATGCAGCTGATGTGTTCAACCTGGTGTTCCTATTGTGTGTCATAGTAATGTTATTATATTATCATTATATGTCATTAGATTATAGGTGAACATTCTCAAAACATTTTCAATAGACAATAAAGTGTTCTTATCTTTTCTTAACTCATCTTACTGGAAATAGACAACACTCTTATGTCACTCTACATGTAACAGGATTTCTACAGTTGTTGCAGCCGATTACCTCATGGAGTCCGTAGAATATTCTGTTGCCGCCTTTCTTAAGAGGTGGACCGGAGCTAAAAGAAACAAAGACAGAACCAGAGAACAAATTTACTTTAAACTTTAAACTAAACATACTAAAACGGGTTCATCATCTGCATCAAATGGCAGTGATCCAAAGCCGTGTTCCTCTTCCTCTGTGACAGAAAGATGAAGGTGACTCACTCACCATACATTCTGCAACTACAAACACAAATTGTGTACTTTATAGCAAAAACAGTGTTCATTTGGCCTGTGTTAACTGTTTATGTCAAGAGGCCAATGTGCAAAATGCCTGGTATATACACCTATATACTTGGTAATGAAGTTCTGATGGTTTGGTTCTGCAGGTTCCCTCAGCACCGTAGACTCACATTTTCAGAACCTCTGACAGTTTTCCAGACACAGTGCCGTCAAAAGCCACTGCAGTGTCCGTCAGATGAGGATTGGAATCTTCTCCGTCCTTCTCATACACACCCAACACAAGACCCTGAGAAACACAAACACAAAGTTCTAATGGACAAGGAACAAGACATTGCTAACTCCTTTATTAGTTGCCTGCTCTCAAGAACACAGCGGTCATCTGTTTCTGGTCTATTCCCATAGCAACAGAAAACACTTAAACACAAATGTTGTCATCCTTGTTGTAAAGCATTTTGAGCTTCTAATTATTTATCAATTGATTTATCTAGTTTTAATACAATCCCCCAACAAGACACCAAGCAACACAAATGATATTAAGAGAGCTCATGTACAACATAATAAAGATAGGATGCTCATCATGAAGACATTTTTTAACTTAACTACTAGACTTATTATCATCATCATTATTATTAGTGTATATTACACCTTATCATTTCAACTTTAAGAAAACAGTCTTAGCAGTTCTGACTTTTTAAATAATGGATAATGTCGGTTATGTAGAAACTAGAAGTTGTAGAGCTATGGACCAGATCTGGTCGAGCTAAGGTACAAGTACAGATGACCATAGACAAATCTATGCAGATGACCCCTCTGTTTGCTAACGCTGTATCCTGCAGGGCTACTTACTTTTCTGGCATTCAGTTTGGCTTGAGAAGCAGAGAAAAATCTACATGTGTTGGTCCGTAGTGCTATCGGGATAGCCGTTCTTAAATGAAGCATTGTCAACTGTTGCACATAGGTATTTTGTTACAAAACGTTTCTAAAAGGCAAGCGACCTAGATCCTCTGTAACATGTAACATGTGTACTTGAACTACAATATACCGGTCGCTCTGGATATGTCATCCACAAGCGACGAGGTCACTGGATTGGAACCCACTATCGCCACCTGGTGTCATTAGTGCGATACTGCAGTGAAAGCAGTGGTTGGTTGGCGATGGAGAGGTTGCCTAATATAAAGCAGGCTACATACAGCATTAGTAATGCTTTTTGTATCCTGCTTTCTGTCACATTATGATGTATGGTATGTAGCCTACAGTAGGCTGCATCACCTAGTAGCATACATAACTTCTATGCTGCTATGTCATCATCACACTCACACTGACAGAGTCCCACATGTTAAGAGGCAGGGTTAAATTTGCTGGGGACCAGCTGGAAAGCTGTGAATCATCTGTTAGACTGTTACTTTACTGTCCATTTTTACTGTGGCTTTGTCACCCAACGTCGGCTCATCTCGGAGCTAAGCGGTAGCCAGCATAGATATGAGGTGACATCGGAGCTACCTACGTTGCTGACCTGCCTGTATGAAAGAGAAAATCCAGCTGTCGCTACTGCAAGTCTGAGAGAATTCCTCAGAATTTAAATGCAGGATTGCCCAGCATCACTGTCACTGCAGCTTCTTCCTTACCACATTCACCTTCACCATCCTCATGTGTCCCCTTGCTGACAGTGACAGTGACTGACAAAAAAACTCAAACTTGTCATGATCACCTGCTCTCCTCTGATGTTCCCCAAAGTGATGTTTCGTGCACTAACACAATTGTGAATAAAATGAAACCTTCCTCTCCTTTCCTTCTCCCATAAATTGAAAACATATTCAGGATTTTTTTGTTCCTTCGCTTGCTGGCGGTGTGTTATGACGCTGATAGATTAGTCAAGTAGGCCTATAGTTTGCAAGGTTTAAACAGACGGACCTTATTACTCTATGATCCAGGACCAGAGTCCAGACACAGACGGATACATCGGCCCTTAGGCCTACACTGACCCTATACAGTAGATGGCTAGACTCCTGCAGAGCCACGTTGTAAATAACAGAATAAAGAAAACTATGTCAAACTCTTGCTAGAATTTCATTTATTGACATATGAGAATAGAAGTGAATTTGCATGTTCATGGAATTACAGGCTCTATGGAGCTAACTGAGATTATTACTTGTCGTCTTGTGTGTAAATATGTGCACATAATTTAAATAAATTAGATTAAATGAGACTTAATATTGACATGTTAAAAATACAGTTTTTGTGCAGTAACAAGATGTGGAAACTAAACATGTCAAATGCCCTAGTCATAAGGAGAGAAAATGAAATAAAGGAGGTGAAATGATTTAAATTGTTTGAGGAAAAAATGCAAATGTTGAACTACAGAAGCAAGGCACCATATCTGTACTGCACAATTTGTATAATTCACATTAGAATTAAGGTCCAATGAATTCAAAATGTAAATCAGCACTGGATCATTTTCACATTTGCATTATGCTGGCGGCCCCAAGTGCCAGTGAGAGGTAACGGTTTTGGTATTTTCACCACTGTCTCAAGAAGCTAAAGCTTCTGATGAATGCAACTTATTTATAGATTTACAGCATTTTAATTAGTTTTCAATCCTTTATGTGATTATTTTACATTTACTACTTTTGCCTAAAAGTCGTGCATAATGCAGCTTTTAGTAACAACCTGCAAATGGCTTTTATTAAATCCACTTGGTTTGATTCAACAAGGTGAATTGACCCCAGTATCTTGCCTCACATATCCTGGTAAAGCCTTCAACGTGGATATTTATTCACCCTTCAATGTAACATGTGGCTGTTGTTTGGCGTACAGTGACTTACATATTGTGTGGCGTTATACAGTAATAGATAGATTTCCCACAGGCCAATAATAGTCTAGAACATACTCGCAAGCAGAGGTGGAAGAATAGTTTTGAGAATAGCTGATCTACAATCTCACATTGCATCACAATGCGATGCATTGTGGGCTTGTAGATCTTTTTTTTTAAAAGTACTTAGTAACTAAAGTTTTCAAATAAAATAGTAAAGTATAAATAACTAAAAATAGTACTTAAATACAGTACTTAGTCACTTTCCACCACTGCTTGCAAGACATCCAAAAGTCATATAGGCTACCTTATGTATAGTACCTGTTTCTGTACCACAACAACAAACAGGTTGTCATTGACATGAAAAAGACCAAATGTTCCTCCATCACTGATAAGAATAAGGATATAAGTGATACATTCTACAGTATGTCCACTTCAAGAAAGCCAAGTAAACCCACATTATAATGTATGAGAAAAGATATTTGTTGAACTTAAAAGTTGTTATAAAAGTAACAATGTTCCCCTTGGTTTTAGATAATAATATACTGCCTTACAAAATAAAAATAAAATAGAATAAATAAAATGCACTGACATTGAAATTTTAAACCAAGAAATTACATTCAAGATGTGTTTAACTTTTAAACAACGATTGTTGTCAACAGGTAAACCCATTGATGCATAATTGACCTTTAAATGAACGATACTTCATCTGGAGTCCTTGACTGACCTTAAACAACAGAAGCTATCCTGACCTGTGCTTTACAATGGATACATAAGAATGACTCCAAGTGTGTGTGTGTGTGTGTGTGTGTGTGTGTGTGTGTGTGTGTGTGTGTGTGTGTGTGTGTGTGTGCAGTGCGTGTGATGTATGTGCGTGCGTGAGCCTCTAGACAG
>OOFJ01015784.1:1403-12582 GCA_900323375.1 Benthosema glaciale | reverse complement strand
GGCAAGCGGTAGACGGCAAACGGCACCCGTTTTAGTGGACGGGAGCACAACCGCTAAAATATTTGAACTTTTTCCACGTTCCGTGCCACCCAGCAGGTATTGCCCTTTGCCGTCTACCACTTGCCTGATTCCATGTGAATGCAGCATAAGTGTGCACTTGTGTTGTACATGTGTGCCAAGTGGAGTTTCTCCTCAACTTGTGCCATCAGTCTTGATATAATGCTGCATAAAGTAGGAATGGGTCAACTAAGAAGAAATTATCCTCTTTCAAACTAAGGATCTGAGGAAAGGAAACTTTCTTGGACATATGATATTAGAGGGATATTTCACTTTTTTTTTTTTATGTTTTGGGTCATTTCATCGACTACTGTGGCTTTTGTGAACTGGCTAATTTTAGCTGCCCCACCCCCTTCCTATGCAAACCCATTGTAACTTCTACATGCATTTTAACCACCATCGAAAACACCCATCCTTGGTTCTGGTGACTCATACTCTCCTCCTAATGTGAGGGTGGGGGTTTTCTTTTTTTGGATAAAATTTAAAGTGAAATATCCCTTTAAATCTACATTCTGAATCCAATTGAGGGACATCAATATCAGATTCAAGTGAAATGTAAAATAATAATAATATTCTGTTGTCGTGTTTTTTCAGGCAATTACAAAGGATCTGTTTGAGGAAGCACTCCGGTCCTTGGCCGACGAGGATTTCTTGACCGTCACTGGAAAGGTTGTCCGTCTACTTGCCTAGAGGGCACACCCACTTCTAGTCTACTTGCCAGCCCATAGAGCCCCATTGTAAATCTGGCATGTTGAGTACACCAACGTTTTATGTTAGAAATGTTTAATAGGGGTCTCCAGCATGTAGAAACTGCCGGATGCTAACTTTCATATGTTGAGCATAAGTGACCATACCATTAACAACCTATAGAATGCTGAATCCATTCCAAGCATTAGTTTTGCTCAAAAAACACTCATTGGGCTAAAAACGGCCGTTTTTTTGCAAAACTAATGCTTGGAATGATTTTGGCATCATGAAAACCCCCTAGATAGATATATCACAATATCACATGCTACATAAAGCATGATGAAATTTTGACTTTTTTGCCTTCTATAGGTTGTTAATGGTATGGTCACTTATTATGCCAATGAAAAGTTAGCATCCGGCAGTTTCTACATGCTGGAGACCCCTACTAAACATTTCTAACATAAAACGTTGGTGTACTCAACATACCAGATTTACAATGGGGCTCTATGGGCTGGCAAGTAGACTAATACATGGAGGAGCACTGTACTAAAATGCCATTGCTTAAATACTATTGGGAAACATCATTGCAAAAGAAAACTGATGTGTGTATTCTGTTGCAATGGGTGAGACAAGTCGCAGCAACATGGTGCTTTTATTGCATTTATTGACTGAACAGCACAGCTCAACTCTGCTTCATGAATAATAACCACACCAAGTTGGATTGGAAGCACACATCCTGTCACAACAAAGTGTACAGTACAGCGCCTATTCAAGCGCGTGCCAAACATGAATACATTGGTACAGTGCCCTTTGTCTTAACACACTTTTGTCAACCGCTTTCACCGATGGCCCGATAAGAGGAACCGCTGCAGCGTCGATCTCATCAAAAGTGGACTAGTAACAAGTGAGGGTGAAGTACAGTTGCAGATAGCAGGGCTTTTGCACCCATGTACTGTAGGCTCCTAAAAGAGAACCCGTTCAAACAAGAAATGCAAGTTTGAGCACTGAATCAAGCAAGAAGAGCTCACAGTTCATTTACAAGATTATTTTTAAAGCGACAGTTCAAAAAGCAACAACGTTGCCCTATCCTGAACGTAGGATACTGGTGGTAACAATCGGTTTGTTTAACAATAAAATATGCTATATTTACACGTTTGTAAATAAAGCATTTAATAATCAATAAAAATAATAATACACTAAAGTGCCCAGCGTTGTCCTGCAAAAGTAGGAATGGAAGATAGCACTCCAATCCATGCTCCATGCCACGCTTTATGCCACACACACAATTTACCATAGAGTCTTAACATGTTGCCAGTGACTTTCAATTTACCATACATTTTCAAAGAAGGAAGTATAAAAAAGATAGAGGGTCCAGTCAGTGCCATTGATGGACAGAATAACATGGGTCAAAATGGTCATTAACATTTTATTATTAAGTATTATTAAGTGTTGCCTAATCTTCGGTGTGTGTGCGTGCGTGCGTGCGTGCGTGCGTGTCAGAGAGAGTGAATGTCTTCGGGGAGAGCATTCATTGGATTGGTATCATAAATTAAGATTCAAATAGCTGACTTTGCTTATAAACGATTCATTTATTTTTCTTTTTTACATGCAGTATTATGTAAAGTTAGAGTTTATGCAATACAATAGCATTGCATAATGCTGTGAAAACAATGTGAAATTGTGAAAACACTTATTTCACTGTATCTACTTATGCCTTCTATTCTTTGTCTTCTTTTTTGTTTAAATTAGACCTTGCCCTATATTGTCATCCATTTGCGCTTCTGTTGGGCAGTAAGCAGAGAGATGATGGCATTAAAAAAAGAAGACTTTTTTTATATAATTTTTTGTCACACAATTTTGCAACCCATATTTTCACGCAGTATTATAAAATGTAATCCTTGGCGCTACACAAAAAAAGAGAAAGTTAACAATATCCCCCAACTGCGTGTATCTTAACATTGTTTTGAAGTACTCACGAGAAATAATAATTATTAATATTATGAAAATCATGCTTCTGAGCTTCAAGGAAAATTTCCAACAAATCTTCAAAGTGTCTGTGTCCTTAGTTGCCGGTTATTGTGGCTCCTGTGATTGTACCTCAAAACAATACTTTATCTCTCTTTGCATAAAAACAACTCCTTAATCGCCATAGAAAGCCTTCCTATACCATTTACGAAGCCACAATTATAACTTTACAGTACACACGTATACACTACAGTATTTGACTTTGAGTGGACACTGTATGACAGAAAAATCCAGAGAGTGAATATTCGCCCCGTGAGGAGAAAATGATTCTTAACATTTTTGGGAGACTGCCTTCAGCATTTCAACGTCAAGAGCCGTTTGATGTGCAAACCTATGTTCCGAAAACAGTCCCAAAGAGCGAAACTGGGCCAAACCCGGGTAAAACAAAACGGCTTGGCTGTGCAAAAACAGACCATGCATAGACACAACAAGGTCTCATCTGATGTGTCCGCAACTCAGGAATACTAACTAGTGTGGTAGTGAAGAGGGGCTGTGAGCCAGTTAGTGGGCCTAATGAGCTACGGCAGACCATAAAGTTGCGTCCCTCGAGGCGGGCCGTGCCAAAAGAAATGAAAGCACTCGGCTGGATTATTCGCCTTGTGCCGATGCCCGCTCTCCCTCTGCAGTCTCCGCTCATATCTCACAGGCCCAGCTGAGGATTCTCACTTTTTTGGGGCGGTTGTGTGTGTGCGCGCGCGCGGCGTGCGTGCGTGACACGTCTCCTCACGTCCCAACTTACACCTCTCCGGAGCTCAATGCTGACACATCACTTTGCCTCTCTCTCTCTCTCTTCTTCTTTCACCTCCTCTCTCTCACTCTCTGTTTCTTACTTTCCTACCCCTCTCTCCCTCTCTCTCTCTCTCTCTCTCTCTCTCTCTCTCTCTGCTCTTCCTCTCTCCATCTCTGCGTCTGCGTTTTTTTAACCTTCGTCCTTCCTCCATCCTCTCTCTCTGTCTGTATCTGTTTCACTGTCCTCTCTTATTCTCCTCCCTCCATTCCCCTCCTCCGCCTGTCGCTACCCTAACCCCTAATCTCTATCTCTCTCTCTCTTTCTCTCTCTCTCTCTCTCTCTCTCTCTCTCTCTCTCTCTCTCTCTCTCTCTCTCTCTCGCTCGTCTGAGCACCCATCAGCAGCAACAGCAGCAGCAGCTGTGTACGGGACGGGTCATGTGAGGTAACGCAGCTAACAGCACACATCACAAGGACACACACATGCACGCACGAACGCACACACGCACGCACGCACGCACACACGCACGCACACACACACACACCACACGCATCCTCGATTAAATCAGGCCAGTCTATGGGTTGCACTTAACACTGTAAGCTCTTGTAGTGTTTGACTAGCAGTGGAGAGCTGAGAGAGACGGCTCCATTTAATAAAACACTGAAGAGGCTTTAGTGGTCTGAGCCCAGTATGCATGCATGAAGACATTATCCAGTTGTTCATGCTCGCAAAAAGCAAGGTTCAAGCTGAACTTATCTCCTATATACAGTAGCATTCCCAACCGTGACAACATTTGGAGCACTAGCAGCAGTGTACTGTACAGTATGAGCATCCACCACAATGTAAGGAGCAAAGACAATGCTCTCTTATGTTCCCTCTAAAGTACAATTTACAACAAACTAACACTAAGTTTAACTCTAATCCGTAACCCCAGGCCTAACCCTAAAGTGATAGAACATATACAGTAGGGCCGAGAGAACATAGGCATGACTCCTAACACAATATAGACCTACTTATGTATGTAAAGTGTGCATGCAGCATTCTGTACTGTACAATAATATATGTACTATTACAATACTGTACAGTATATGAGAAAACAAATTGTTTCTTTATAAAACATTCCTGTTCAAATATATTTTTTCCTACACTCGCTGATATCGAAAATAGCAGATCTACAAGCTCTGTACAAGTTCACTATGCATTGCATCCGTCAGTGTTGTTAGCTTGCACATCTGCTTTGCATGTGCTCAGCAGGTATGATTGGTTTAAAACAGGGGAGGTGGAGTTTTGAGTTCTGAATGTGAATAAATTATAATTGGGAGCTATCATTGGTCAATCATCAACAGGTTGGCGTAATTACGTCAAGCCGCGGCCGGTGCGCTTCAAACAAACTCGATATGATTGTGTTTAACTGGAGTCGAAAGCTTGATAAAGGACAACAATGGCACATGGCACAACTCTTTTGTTTATTACGAGGCTAAATTAATCTGTCTGCTGTACAATGCAAGCGTGGATCTGCTGGAAAAGTGTAACTTGGAGCGGCATTTATACGTAGTCGATGCACCAAAACAATGACCCAGATTTGTGTCAGAGTTCAAGGGGATGAAGGATAAATTAGCGGAGCAACAGGCAACTCTTACAGGACCAACACACGGCAAAAACCTTGTGAAAGAGGTGTTTACTGTGGCTACCGATTCTCTCGTTGGTGATTGTGAAATGCCGTCAAAGACATTCAGCGCTGTGAGGAAATGTCGGAAGATCTTCGCGGACAACTCAAGAAGGTCAATGACAGATGTGAGTGTAATATGATTACGTTCAGTTGGATGAATCAACGATGTGGCACAGCTGTGTATTTTCATTGGAAGCTCCTACAACCCAGACTACTGAAACAGTACAGCCTCCTCTTCCCAGTGCCAACGTTCCCACTAAATAAAACCTGAATGGTGACACTTGGGCGATTGGTATTTTCTCTCACCCATTTGCTTACTATTCTGGGTCAAATAAAAATACCGTAATGCGTTTGTTACTGCCTGGCTGTCACTCTGGGGCAGCAGAGGCAGCCCAAGGCCAAAATAACCTCATAAAACCGCCAAAGAAACACACAAAACACGACAAAACTCCACTCATGTGCACGTCCTTCACGACTTAAATAAAACCTGAGGTGATTAGTATTCTATTCTCTCACCCATTTGCTTACTATGTGGGTCAAATAAAAATAATGTGTTTGTTTCTGCCTGGCTGTCACTCAGGGCCGGGGGAGGCGGCCGCGAATAGGCCAAAATAACCACATAAAACCACCAAAAATGAACGAAACCGGCAAAATCGTGCATGTGCCGTCCTTCAGCTTCCGGCACCTCCTAATGAGTCACAAGGTAAGCACTGGTAATACTGTAAAGCATTGATTTTTGATAATGACTCACACTTCAAAATGTTTCATTTTTGGTGGAATTATCACTTAAATTGCCCTTAAAATAGGACATTTAATTTCCTTAATGCGGAGTCATGCACTGCCTGTGATGTCAAATTGTTAATGTTATAGTTTACTTTATCGGGTATTTAGCGGTTTATGTAATGATTTAGTAAAGTGATTGATAGCTAAACCTATAAATCATTCTAAAATCAGAGGTATAAAAGTGAAGCTGATGTGTCCAGCGAGTGTGGTGAATGTTAGTGTGACTGTCCACACACAAAGAGACATTCGTCTGCACTGCTATGGAAAAAAAAAAAGGTCACACCAGGACAATTATTTGCGGTCACGCTCCCAATTACATTTAGAGGTTGCACAGATTAAATTTAGGTTGCATATGCAACGAAAACGTAGCACTTTAGAACCCTGAAATGGGTTGAATTATCCCAATGTCATTTTAATAACAAACCACAGAGAGACGTTTCCATTCTATCAAACACAGAGAATGCCTTGGCGAGTCTTGTATACACATACAAGTGCAGTTTTTAAATCAGTTGCTCATGTTTGCCAATGAACTATGCGTAGATCACCGCAATGACATGTGACTTTGGTTTAAGGGCAGACTTTTACTTCAAAGTGAATCAAACGCAGCTTAAGAGGATTCAAAAACAGATAAAAACATAGCTACAGTATACAGTATATTAATTCAGTGTTATGGAACAGGCAGCAGTGTTAATGAAACAGATACACTTAGCTACAGTATGTAGGCTAATATCTATCTCTAAATGCACCACGTCTCTGTGTGTATATATGTGTGTAACGTACATGTGTAATCCACATAACTGGAGAACCGTTTGCCCCACTGACTTCATTTGACACGCACGTTGCACACCACCACAGGGAGTGCAGTGCCCGGTGTCGAGGCCGTCGGATCCGCCGGTTGTCCAGACACTAGGGCCCAAATCCAGATCACCCCTGGATCTCCATATACAGTATATGGAGCTGGCCAGTTCTGACATCACAATTAAGCTCTGACATCACAGCAATTTACTTTTTAGTCAATTGAGCACACCTGATCACACCCCAACCCCAACGGGCACTGAACACTCCTAAATCTCCATATATGGAGCTGCCCTGTTCTGACATCACAATGATGTTCTGACATCACAATGACACAGATATAATGTGTGGGTGGGGCATTAATTTCCAACTTGTATCATTCCAAGTAGGCCAGTGCCCAACGGGCACCACTCTAGTACAAATAACAATAATAATAGGTCTTAAATAATACAGAAAAGTTAGTAGGAATATGTCGTTTTCAAGTGGATACCACACAGCCAATCAGACATCAAATGTGATATACAGTACTTGACATGATACCATGTATACTGTATACTGTACATGGTACTTTACTCTTTACTGTATACTGAATAATGAATATAGAAAGATATAGATAGAAAGACACATGCAGTCCCACTGTACTGTAGTATGCTGAATATAGACCGGAATACACATGCAGTCTCAGCTCAGCCAGTTGGTGTGATTGGCCCAGATACATTCATTTGCACATTCACGGTTTGGAATCCAACTCGTAATGTGTGCCACACAGCAAAACCCAGAGTGTTACTGGCCCGGGTTAAATTAACACACTTTGTTACCGTATATGCATGTTCCCTGTCTCTCTGATATCTTTCATCTCCACTATTGTGCAACAAAGATGAAACACACATACATAATCTGCTCGTACAGCCATTTGTAGTCTTTTGTTCAGATGAAGCCGTTCACCCGGCACTAAATAAGACCTGGGGTAACTCAAGCCAGGTCGAGGGATAGCTAAGGCACTGATGCTGCTAAATGCTCTCTTACTTTCACAGGAGACTGTGTTATTGTGCCACATTGCATTTATTTTTGGGAGCACTTATGTACAGTATAATTTGACATTAATGTCTTCTTGTCTGTCTTTTCCTTTGTTTCTTTCTCCCTCTGTATGACTATATTTCGGAACTGCAAATCATTGGAGCTTATATAGGGAAAGACATTGTAATTTCACCCATGCTTCTAGAATCGGAATCGGAAGACATTTTATTGTCACATCACAGGTTTACAGGTTGTAAAGAAGTGCAGGTGAACTTACCTTTTGTGCAAGCTTCATCATTTGTTGTTTTCAAGGAAAAAGGTATGAGGTAGTAGAGTGTGGGCCGGGGGTGGTACAGAGAGATGAAAAGTAAAGGAGAAAAACAGAAAAGAGAAATCAAAAACGTCTACATGTGTATGTGCATAAAAATAAGCATATTATTAGACATGAGGTGCCAAAAAGTGGCAACGTAACAATTGGTCCACATACTGTAGCAGCAGTTCTGTGGTCAGGTTTTACACCTGTAACCTTGTGATGTGACAATAAACATGACGTTGAAATTTGAAACCTGCAAGTATACAGATAGAGTCAAAATTACGGGTGCACGATTATGAAATTATGACCGATATCCGATCTCTGATTATTTGCAGGGTCATATCTGCCGATACCGATTCTGACCGTTTCCGATATTATACGGATTATGTTGCCTTCAAACATTAAACATTCACAAAACAAAAGCTATTGACGGTCACATTATTATTGCATCATCATATCTGAGACTGATCCGATAACGATATGGCATTTTTATGGCCGATTTCCATACGCTATCGATTATATTGTGCATCACTAGTCAAAATGATCGAAGAAGACATTTTAGCTTGCCTTAGTGAGGGGCTGTTTACCTACAAGCCAAAGTGCCTTGGTGTCATTCGGCTCTGAAGGCAGACAGAGGATAAGTCTGAGCAGGCAGACGATAGGCAGAAAGTGCTCCTCAGAGGGCCTCACATAACCAGCACTCCCAAACAAACACACAAATTTGTCAGATCTTTAACATCTCACTGCCACTGTCTCCCCACCGTCCGTCCGCGCGCAAGAGGAAGAACGGGGGCATATCTGATTCGATAAGACCAGGCACGTAATCTGGTTTGAGGTCTCCATAATGTCGCTGTGTGCTAAACATATCACCAAAAACGAAGGCGTGATTTGATAGGAAATGACTGCAATTCTGCCAATAGCCTGGGAAACCACCTAGGGGGGCTGGCTGGCTGGCTGAAGTGTTTGCTTGTGTGTGCATGTGCTGGGTATGTGAGAGTGAATGAGTTAGGGCACCGCCGCGGGCAACAGGCAGACAATGAGAAACACATTATGAAGGCTGCTGATTCTCTCTGCCGACTGGTTCTTTTTGACGTGCCAGTCAAATATAAAAAACGAGACACGTTACCAATAAATGCCCTCATGAATCACAGATTTAAGGAATTCGCAATTCGGTGGTTATTCATCAATTTGTATACTCTCCGAGTGAAATTAACACACAGGATGTTGTAGTGTAATAATACGTCAAGACATAAAGCTCTGTTGGTGCACATCCTAGGGCCCACACTTCATCCTCCGAAATGATTGTCGGATGAAATGGAACGACCAGCCGCTGCTGGTGACACACGCATGCAGAGAGCTGTAGCATGCACGGGCAAGACACACCGGTCCCGAAAACGTCTGGAACTAAAGTTTGTGTAGTGGGTTCTGAACTCATTCCACTGTGCTACCGAAAACAATATCCTCTAGCAAATACGTATTGCCATTATCTGTGCCTAATTACAGCAAACTCACTCCTTTTCCTGTGAACTGAGTCATTCACTGAACTTCCTGAACCCTGTTATGTCAGGAGATTTGAAATAATTTTAATTAATAGAAAAAGACAAGTGATGGCTCTATTTATCTACCGACTTCACTATATATACCCTCCGTGTGTGCGTGCGTGCGTGCACGCGTGGGTGCGTGCGTGCACGCGTGTGTGGGTTTTGCCAGCTTGGCATTTTCTTGGCTGAAATGCCTTCCAGACTAACAGCGTTTGCTAGCCAATCAGATGGCTCATTATTCAGTTGTAATATTATACAGCGCGTTGGTCCGACTCGCGCATTACTAACCCCATCCCTAACCGCACGCGAAGCCATGTACAGTAGTCATCATGAGAGTGGTGGGATGTCGGAGTTATGTCCCCTGCTAGCCCGTTAAATCTGAATTTTAATCAGTTTATTGACCAAGTACTTTCACACAGGAATTTGTCTTCGGGGCTTACTCTACCACAATCAAGGACATACGAAACAGGAATACTTATCTAAACAGAAAAGGGCAAGAATAATGACTACAGAATTAGAAATCTGACAACATAAAGTAGTATCCATGTATCTCATGTGCCTAATGTAATTACTGTACACTAACAGGCAGGCATTGTGGTGGATTCAGAGAGTCAAATGTAATGTCACTACAGGAATATCTGTACAGATTCTGGGATATAGATTTTGCACTGAATCTTCTAAAAGTCACCGTTTTCTACGGTGCCCTTTAACAGACTGAATGATGCAGTGGTGATTTATTGCTGCCACTACAGCATGTTATGGAGAGTTACTTCAGAGACAATTAGCATTTTAATTCCCCAAACAGTTACAGAGGGGATAAAGTAAGTCGCGTAGTATACCTCTAAGTATACAACAACAGCAATGTCAACCACGATAAAGGCCATGTTTGTCTGTGAAGGTGGAAAAACATGGAACCATTTTTATTGGCACCTGTACAACATTTTTTGTTGTGGTGGTAATTCTCACGTGTTTCCCCACAGAAACATCTGTGGGGTCACGTGAACATCCAGCACACAGTAGAATATGTGGTGTTCATGTATCCATTCGTATAACTCTGATAGTGTGCAAATGTAGGCTAATTAACACCAAGGATTTAATGGTGCAGCTCCTCAGACTTGTAATTGGAGGTGCAATCGTCACCTCGGAGCGACTCAGGTACAGTACAGTGTGTGACTTTTGCATGCAAAACACAAAAACTTTAAGGCAATTAAGTACAGTATTGATGAGCGACATGAGTGGGCTGCACACTGTACCTTCCACGGCGCGCTTGAAGAAGACTTTACAGCTGCCGCACGTGACCACCCCGTAGTGGCACCCTGATGCCTCGTCCCCGCACACCAGGCACACTTTGGCGGTCGACGATGGTTGTCTCAATGACGTACTGGAAAAGCAACATGCATGCACGCATACACACACATACACACACACACACACACACACACACACACACACACACACACACACACACACACACACACACACACACACACACACACACACACACACACACACACACACACACACACACACACACACACCTCCAGTATTTATTTATTTTTGAAC
>OOFJ01015654.1:1712-13552 GCA_900323375.1 Benthosema glaciale | reverse complement strand
GTTGGTGCTTCCTCCTCAAGGACCCCCTGGGGTCTCCACGCCCTACTAGGGGAGAGGCAGAGATACGTCTCCATATGAGAGGAATTACTGATTCATTACACATGAAGTGTGTGTGCGTGTGTGCGTGCGTGCGTGCGTGCGTGCACGCGTTCATGTGATGCATGCATGCCTGCTCCTCAGCACCTGCAGGGCTCCGGTCCAGACAGTCAGAAGCACTGTTTGTTCTGATAAACGGACTGCTCCACTGCCTCAGTATGGACTCAGCCAAGCAGCTGAAATATTTAAGCCTCCTCTGTCTCTGCCGGTCTGCCCACAGCTCGTTTAATCTCAGGTGCAAAGATTAGCTGAGGTTGGGGCCGCCCAGAGCCGGAGTGCTTCAGTCAGGGTAGGGTACCTCTGCAGTGATCTCATGGTTAGAGTGTCCGCTCTGAGAGTGTGAGGTCGGCCTTCCAATCCCTGGCCGGGGCATACCAAAGACTATAAAAGTGGGACTCTGCTTGGCACACAAGTATTGTATTGGGGGGTAAGTCCTATAGCGTGATGTCCAGGGGTGCACTTTTGCAGGCTGTAATTGTGCATCATTCATGTGGCCTCATGCTACAGAAACAGGAGATAGACTCCAGCCCTTTATATGTACTGTACCACAACACAGTATTGGTAGCATGGTATGAAATGTTTTTCCCCCCCTATTGCGTCACTACTCTGGAAGTCACTCGAGACAGACTGTTGACTTCTTTTTTGTCGATGGGTTCTCAGATTACTACTCTGGTGACTGGTCACATGATGCCATAAGCCTAGATAAGGGGTAATGGGTAATGATTGAACACCTGACAAAGACCAAATTGTTTTTGTCGAAACGTGAAATCAATTTCTGAGCACTATTTAATTCTGCCTGAGTCTGACAAGAAGCAGCGTTAAATCATTTCCCCACTGCCCATGAAAAGGAATGACCAGAAGATGTATCACAAGCAGTGTGCATGTGTGTGTGATTGTGTGTGTGCGTGCATGCGTGCGTGCGTGTATGTGTGCGTGCGTGCGTGTTTCACTCACGGCGCTTGCCTGCAGGGGCCACAGAATGAGGTCTTACTACTTTCTTTCCCAGAAAAGTCAACGTATAGGGCGTATTCTGGGCTCCAGGTGAATTCACATACATGCTGGAGGACGGAGACGGTACTAGCTGTGATATGATTTTATATGTGAGCATGTGCTCTCATCTTTGTCCACAACCTGAGGAGAAAGAAGAACATTTGTGCCATATAACTAGAGACGCAATATATTTAATTATTTGCAGGGTCATATCGGCCGATACCAATGTATTACAATATTATATTATATTTCTATTGAACTTAAATGTTGTTTTCCTGGTGAAAGTAGTAGTGTCGAAGTGTCCTTGAGCAAGACACTGAACCCCTAATTGCCCCTGATGAGCAGGTTGGTATCTTGCATGGTTTCCTCCTCCATAATAGTATGAATGTGTGTGTGAATGGGTGAATGTAATAATACACAATCTATGTAAAGTGCTCTAAATGCACCATTTATTTACAAGATAATGCTACACTATTTGCCCGTAATTGAAATTTGTCATTCACAAAGCATTGGCCAACAATGTGACAAGACAAACACATAGATCATACATACTGTAGGCCTACACTGACTCAACCATGCAAACCTGTTGAGTGTGAGTGTGGCAAATTAAAATACGGGTAAACAATATTAAAAAGACAATATTAAACCGGATTGTGAGTAATAAAATGGCAATATATTAGTCACACTAATAATTGCAATTTAATAGCAACAGCAAGGTTATGATGTAGATAGATTAGTGCAGAGATGGAGATAAATGATAATTACCTATAGCGGGTATCAGAGTAGATCAGGCACGTTTAGGGTGAATCCAGGTGGTTTCTCCTCCTGCTGCCCGCCGTCCTGACCTGGCCGTTGAGCAGAGGCAAGCAGAACAAAGCTGTGGAAGTCCTGTTCTCTCCAGGGAACCCAACTCTTCAGCGCTCTTTAAATATTAACCCAGCAGAGATGGAGTTTCACTGGCTAATGGCTGCATTGGCCCCCGCCGGGCGGAGTGGAGCCGCCCCAGGTAAACAGATGCACTAACGGTCCTCAGGTTTCCTGCTGTGTGTAAGATACAGATTGTAACTAGATACATACCAACTGCACATTCACACACGCACGCACGCACGCACGCACGGACACATGCATACCGATACACAGGCAACACACACACACACACACACACACACACACACACACACACACACACACACACACACACACACACACACACACACACACACACACACCTCCCGCTGTTTCCACTGGTGTGTGTTTGTGTTACCTGGAGACCTCGCGCTGTCCAGGGTGAGGTCCACTTTGTCTGGGTCATCAGGCAGCTGATCTAACCGTGGGGCTGAGCCAGGTTACCTGTGTCGTCAGGTAGACTGGTTGTTGTTGGAGCCACGGAAACACTTCTGTGTATCTAGACTGTCATCGATACATGCACGAGGAAGAGGTGATGCACACTAATGCCCCTTTGATTAAGAGATTATAGAGGTCATTTGGCTAAAATTCTGGTGGGCCGGTTCTGGTGAGCCACCCCGCATCCGAAACAGTTGAGAAATTACAGGTTTTGTGGGGGTCCCGACTCACTGTACTGTACTGTACTGTACTGTACTGTACTGTACTGTACTGTACTGTACTGTACTGTACTGTACTGTACCTTGGTCTTGGTACATTTTTAATTTAGATAGCATGTTATTTAGATAAGATAGGCTATATGAACCTATAGGTTAATTGTTTAGCTGGTAGGTAACCGGCCTTCAATTGCCTTGTTGAAATCTGCTCAAATTGCCTTGCCTTGCCTAAATTGTAAGTCTAGGGTTTAAGTGGTTAATAATGGTCTTGCTCCAAAGAAGTTGGAAGCAACCAGTAATAGCCCCTCCTTCCTCTTTCATAACCCACGCCCCTATCCCTCTGTGTTAGAATTTGTTGTGGATTTTGGCAGATAGAATGTTATGTAAAAAATGACAAAAATGAACACACACACAGAGAGAGAGAGAGAGAGAGAGAGAGAGAGAGAGAGAGAGAGAGAGAGAGAGAGAGAGAGAGGACATTTTCATGGTTTTGGAAGAAGCTAGTTTCTACATTGTGACACAGTTCTGTTAACATGACTCATTGTTCCCTTCAAGATTGTAGCCAGTATAGGTTCATTTACATTGCATGTATTGACATGCTTTCTCACGCCGATACAGCGATACAGAGAGAGAGAGAGAACATATATACTGTATAGTGTATAGCCTTCATCAAATCACAACGCAAAAAAGATGTCACTCAACCACACACAAAGGTGGGGTGTCAGTCAGATCTATGTCATGAAACGTGTGATGCAATGAAACGGTCTATCAGTCTCATAGTAACCTCTAATCTCATGTTAATAATATATGATGTGACTACTACTTAGGCTGGCACTACTACAATAGCTCTACTGTATGCAGGAAGGTTATAATTGCATCATGAAGGCAGGCATCATGTCATAATGCACTGTAATCTCAGCCGCATTAAACCTCATCCACTGCTGCTGAGGCATGCTGCCAACATGGAGCACACCGATGCACATGGCTGCGATGTTGTCATGACAACAGACAACAACGATCGAGCCACACCTTTGGTGAAGATCACTTTCTATGATAGTCGATTGCCGACAAAACAGTGGATTTTCAAGTGAGATGCAGTATCCTCTCTGTTTACCGTATACTATTCAAGCCACACCTTTGGGGAATGTAATGTATACTGTAATTGCCTGATAGTAGCTTGGCGACAATAACTGATCTTCAAGCTATAAAAAGTGTGTCGCCATGCAGCACATTTTTATAGCTTGCAAGATCAATTATTGTCGGCAAACGACACCGCCAAATACTGTACTGTATTATAGATGAGTCTGACTTTTTCTTTCGATATAGTAGGCCTATTTAAGCAAAAGTCAGACTCTAATCACTCTATGACAGTCTTGATCCGAGGCTATAAACGTCAGTGTGAAGAATCTTGAGACTATTATGCAACGTGCAGCCCAACTTTGATTTATCCACCATCTGCTTCCTTCCAGGCAGGCATGAATTCTTGCCCGTCTTTGCTTTTATCTGTTGGTAAACGTTTCCAGATCTGCTTGCAGGCAGGACTCACTCAGGCTGCGTTCTGCCATGCAGTGAGAGTCAGTGTGGACTGTGGAACATGTGTCCTGTCCAATGGGAACTTACACACAGAGAGCAGGAGGCTGAGCCTGTAACTAGGTGGGGTTTCTCTTGTGTATAAATATACCAACGGAGCTGCTGCAACGCCCCTGGTATCACAGTTTAGGAAAACTTCCCTCTTTTGGCCAGCCGGTAAGAACATTTATTCCCATTTTGATATATACTGTTGTAGGCTACTGTAAAAGTTTCAAAAGTCCTCAAGTCAACAAGTTATTGTTAGGCTGATGTTCTTCATATTATGTGGTCAGGTTTGAACAAAAGGTTTCTCAAGGAGTTGATTGTGGGTGGGTGTGGTTAGCTCAACAATGCCACAACGTAGTTTGACATTTCTTTGTTAATGAAAAGTGGACCGCTATGTTTAAAAGGCAGAACTATATACAGTATGTTGGCCATTAAGTTAAGGCCATTAGGTATGCCAGCCGACTGTAGGTGTGGCTGCTGCAGGTCGCTGTGAGCACTATACGGTCAGTTAAACCTACAGTAAATATAGATATAGGATAACGGAATCCAGGATTAGAGTAATGAACAAAGGTCGACGTCTTTTCCTCAGCTGAGATCGAGTTACAATCACAGCCTGCAAGTGAACTATACATCTGTTTAGAGTTTATATTCATAGAGTTTGTGCCAGGTACCCAATATCTTTATTCAATTAGATTTAGTCCAGTGTTTTATAATTGTCTTTACTGTAGGTGGGGATAGGTGGTCTACAGTGTAGAGATTATGGTCTGAATAGAATTCATCAGGCTAGTGAATTAATACTGTTATAAAACTGAATTCCTCAATTCGATATGGACCAGCTGGAAACCACTAAGTATCTATGGGGGGGTGCTGGACTCCACTTTGAGAGCCACTGCCCCGCCCCTGGGCCACATAAAATAATTAAACATGGAATGGTAGTATATTGCTACTGTTTTGCAGTGAGAGTGAAAGAGGGCAACTATTCAGCGAGATTCAGCGATGCTCCGTTCATTTGTTTATTCTATTACACACATGTTCCACTCCACTGTGGTCATACTGTGGACCCCTCCCTCTCTCCGCACACAGAGTCCATCAGTCCCATCACCACCATGTCTTTCATCCAGGAGTTCCTGCAGCAGACCGTCTATCTGGGCATGCCCGATGAGTCAGTACGTAACACCCTGCTTCTGGGCCAACCACGGCAGCCCGATTCACTCTTTTTCTCTCTCTCTCTCTCTCTTCCCTTCCTGTGGTAACACTGGGATGGAAAGTTTTACCAAGCAGTGTACATAGTGTTCAGTACTGAGGGGAGGAGGGAGAGAGGGAGAGAGAGGGACAGAGGCAAAGGGTAGAGAGACAGAGTGGGAGAGAGACACAGAGACAGAATGAATGAGTGGGAGGTTTAATCACGTAAATTGTATGTTGTCGTGCAACACACAGTGAAGACAGCCGATCTGCAATATCACTGCATCACATCGCAACTTGTTTTGAGCTTTCAAATCGTCTAACTTTGCTATTTTTCCCATTCTGATTCTGATTTGTTTGGGGGAAACTGATAAAAATATCGTTGGCACTAGAGTGGCTTTAAAGGCGTGGCAAGGAGACAGGAGGGTGTGAGAGATGATGAAGGGTGGAGAGGAGGAGGGATGTTGTAACTTGGGGAGAGAGAGAGCAGCCAGGAGGTGAAATGATAAGAGCATGCAGCTCATGTGCCGGGGGTGAGGAGGAGGAATTGGGAAACAGATGACCATACTGAGCCTTGTGAGCGCCGCGCTGCAGTCTGTGACTCATGCTGTAGACGCAGGAATTTGAGCCCCTCCCTTCATAAACTCCGCAAACACAGAACTTTAACTCTAGCGGCTACTTCTCCCTGGATTCTTAAAGTGAACTCTGCTGAAGGTTCCTCCATGATGTCATTGTGTTCTTTCCCTTGCATGCCATTTCCTCTCCTCATACCCGGTTTTCATTTCCTCTGTGTTGGTAAATTGAAATCCTCTGAAAACTTGAACGGTTGCTGTTGGTGTCTTTCAGACTTTACCCAATGAGGGAACTGTCACCCCGAACCCTCACTTCAATGCCAGCGGAGATGTTGGCATCTTGGATAAGGCCATCAAGGTCAAAGGTGACGTTTAGAAATGCATGCTGCACTCACACACCTGCACACATGCGTGCATACATGCATACACACACACGCACACACACACCTTTATGACGAGCTGTAGGAGAGAGGGTATACAGTACAAAAGAGTGAGAGAATGTGAGCATGTGTGAACTTGACTTGGTGAGATGATGTGTCTAGACTGAGAGAGTGAAGTCCTGCCCTCCACTCTAAATACACAGACACCCTCTGCTGGCCAATGCTGACCATTACCAGTACCAATCTTCAGACATTTCTTAACTTTCATTTGGAGTTTGGATTGGACCCACATAACCCAAGACATACTGTCTTCTTACACTGCTAAGAACTCTTGACTTGTAATATGATACATCTGAATCAAGATATTGACCCTGAGAGTATTTCTTCATGTAAATGTGTGTTCCATAATGGGCATATTTTATTCATCATGTCCCTAAAGATGAAACAATAAAAGTATTGATACTAACAACAGTCATTCGCTTGTGGTTTAACAGGCGTGGATGAAAACACCATCATTGATATTCTGGTGAAGAGGAGCAATGAGCAGCGACAGATGATCAAAGAGACCTACCAGCAGGCCAGTGGCAAGGTGATGGCATGCACCACACGCACGCACGCACGCACGCACGCACGCACGCACGCACCAAGGTTATTATAACTAATATAATTAAAGTAACTAAACCAAACTGAAATTAAATTATAGACAAAATGCCCTTAGTTTTACTTTTTCAAGTTTCCAACAGAACAATAACTGAATATTTTTAAATGGTGTGTTTTTTGAGTTTTTATTACACAATAACCCAAAGTATGGAAAAGGCTAAAACTAACAGAAAAATCACAGTTTACAAAACTAGTTTACAAACTAAGATTTTTAATTGTGTTATTATGCATGTTGCTTCACTAGGTTCACACATTCTCATAAACTTGCTTAACCCCATGAACCCCAACCCCACCCTTTAATGAGGGGAAAATTTAGTCAGAAATGGCAGATTTACAAGCAAGCTCACAACTCAACTCAACTCAACTTGTCACGTCACGACACGTTGTGAGCTTATTTCTGGCAAGGACGTTTGATGTACAGTAGAAGGAGACAACAGCAGACCAAGTAGATTGTAGTCCCCAAAGTATATGTACAGTAGCCTGCTCAAACTGAACCTTTCTAAACTAAATTTGCTGTATATATGGAACATAGACTCATTTGCACCTTATTAAACTATATTGTGTTGTACTGTACATAATGGAACATAACCTACTGTGAAGCTGTTCAGAAAAAGTTTACCTAACTCGAATTCCGGACTTTTACTTGCAACAGAGTAATTCTATATTGCAGTAGTGATACATTTTAGTATTGACTTTACATAAGTAAAAAATGGGAGTACTTTTTCCACCACTGGAGTGCTGAGTATTTTTTGTCTGTTTGGTTGTGCAGCCTCTAGACTCTGCCTTGAAGTCTGCTCTGAAAGGAGAGCTGGAAGACGTAGTGTTGGCTCTGCTGAAAACACCAGCCCAGTACGATGCACAGCAGCTCAAACTGGCCATGAAGGTACGGCATGCACACGCACACACACAGACACATTTAATATAATATTAAAAGTTAGTCTAACATGGTCCAAACATAAAAATGTCTGTAGGCCTACGTGATTGTATAACAAAGAAAAGGTTGTATTATACATTGCATGTCTAATGGTCATATACACTCACGTACGTCTAAAGTCCTAAACGAACAGACATAATGGGGCATGAAACATGCTGAAACAACATTAAAATAAAAGTGTTATCAGGGGATATA
Source organism: Benthosema glaciale (assembly GCA_900323375.1). NCBI lineage: Eukaryota > Metazoa > Chordata > Actinopteri > Myctophiformes > Myctophidae > Benthosema > Benthosema glaciale. The sequence continues at coordinate 5,409 of OOFJ01015654.1, read as the reverse complement.
TCAGTGATTTCCTGATATTACAGTCACACCCACTTCCTCACATTCAACCTGATTTTCTGTGAAAGGGAAGGAAAAAGGAGTGACTTGTTTTTAGTACAGTAGGTCAGAAATCTCTCTCTCTCTCTCTCTCTCTCTCTCTCTCTCTCTCTCTCTCCCAGGGTCTGGGTACAGATGAGGACACAGTGATTGAGATCTTGGCTTCTCGAACCAACAAGGAAATTGAGGCCATCAAACTAGCCTACAAGGCAGGTGTGTACCAAGCAGTTGTCATTATAGGCAAACATTTCCAAAGATTTAAAACATGGCTTATAAGCCAGTGTAGACTGTGTCACTGGAAGTAAGATATACAATTTCCAACTCATGAACTCAATGACTTTATCCAGATATAAACTAAAACAGTATGTTTTCCCTGAGCGACTTGGTCATACGACTGTATGAATCAGCTGTTAGAGACAAACTTGAACTGTCCTGGAGGGTACAGTTCTAAGATTAAACTCTTAATGGCGTCTATAATAAAAGTCCTATTGTTTAGTTTAGTTGTTTGTGGAAAAACAGGCAAACACAAGTGTCCTACGGCTGGGGGGGGGGGCAACTCAACAGATGTCAGGTGCCTGGGTGCATAACGCTAGGGTGAATAATGGCTTCTTTAGTGCGTCCCCGGTTTGACTCCCAGCCGGATGACTGTCTGCTGTGTGTGGTTCTACTGCATGCTCTCTGTCTGCCTGGCATACTAGTGTAATAGACAGTTTGCATGTGTTCTGTTCGCCTATTATATTGTTGTTATTTCTATACGTAGAATACAAGAAGGAGCTGGAAGACGAGCTCAAGTCTGACACAAGTGGAGACTTCCGTAAAGCCCTCCTCGCTCTCTGCAAGGTATGTGTGTGCGTGCGTGCGTGCGTGCGTGTGTTCAACTTAGTGGGTTTCATTCCAAATTGACCAATGTGATCCGGTCTAGGACATGCCTTCTAGAAAGTGGTTTCCACTTATAAATGCTGAATAGAATTTCCTCAACAAATTCTGAATCAAGAAATGTAGTCGATCACGTCAGAATTGGCATGGGAGGGACTAGTGGAGAAGTTCTCTTCTCCACTAGTCTACACTACACAACGGACTGCAAAAGGAGTTGATCCCAGTCGCCAGTGCTGCCTGTAACCCCCTCTGACCCCTCTGCAGGCCAACAGGACTGAAGGAGTGTGTGAGCAGCTTGTGGACAGTGATGCCAGGGCTCTGTACGAGGCCGGAGAGCAGAGGAAAGGCACAGACTGCTCCGTGTTCATCGACATCCTCACCACCAGGAGCGCCCCACACCTCCGCCAAGGTGCAGTACCATGGCCTTCATTCTCAATGTCGTGCCAATCAGAACCACTTCCGTCTATCCGTCTGTCTTTGTGTGTGCACGGAATGTGAAAACGTTGACATTCTCCGCACTTTGTCCTTCAGTGTTCGACAGGTACACCAAATACAGCAAAGTGGATGTCGCCAAAGCCATCGACCTGGAGATGAAGGGAGACATAGAGAGCCTTCTCATGGCCGTCGGTAAGACGGTAGTTGATACACATTTGCTCATTAATTAATTAATTAATTAATTAATTAATTAATTAATTAATTAATTAATTAATTAATTAATTCATTCATTCATTCATTCATTCATTCATTCATTTTTTTTACTTCCAGTGAAATGTGCTGGAAGCAGGCCGGTATTCTTTGCTGAGAAACTCAACCTGGCCATGAAGGTATACACACACAGTGCACATAACGTATGAACTGTAACACAACAACAGCCTTAAGTTGGAGCTGTGTGTCTGTGGTTCATCCCGGTCTGACGGTTTGCCTTCCCTTCCAGGGAAAAGGAACCCGGACTAAGATTCTGACCCGCATCATGGTGAGCCGCTCTGAGGTGGACATGAAGCGCATCAAAGAGGAATACAAGAAGAAGTATGGAAAGACCCTCTATCAGGAAATACTGGTGAGTCAATTAACACACATACAGTGTAGTGATGCAACTTCCACAGTAACAGTACTGTAACCACTACCGTAACATTACTGTAACGTCTGAATTTGTTGATCCCACTGACTGGACACATCTGTATTCAGACATGGACCTATTTTTTGCAGTCACAAAAAGTGACTGAGTCTACACACACTCACAACAAAGAAATGTGTTGTGACTTGTGAGATTGCATAATGCCAATTTTCGATTAGTTTAGCTTTGCATGATATCTAAAACTACATGGAAGACAAGGAGAGAGGAGAGTGAACATTGAATCCTCTGTGTTATCTGTTCCTTGAAGGATGACACCAAAGGAGACTACGAGAAGATCCTGTTGGCTCTGAGTGGTGGTGAGAACTAATCGTCATACAACCAGCTGCTGACTGGCATCCATCCACACTCCTTCAGATGAAGACTCACACAGCCTCGACCAACTACTACACGTTTACCACAATTATTGTCTGATTTGGCTGATAATTAACAGCCAAAGAAAAGCCACTGTGTTATATTATTCTAATTTGTTTTGCTGTCATGATATTGAGCACCTGCCTTGTAATAAGCAAAGAGCATCATCATGGGATACGGCAATGCTCCAAGAGATATATGTTGTTTTCCCAAATAAACTATTATCCGTCTGTCGGGGCATACATGCTAGATGCCACTAGATGTATGTTAGGAAGCAGTCCTGTCTGCCTTATTTACTGAGAGAGCTGTATGCACTATATGTGTATCTGATGTATTCTGACCTTTGGCTTGAAGTGAAGGTTTCTCTGACACACCTGGAATAAGAACTGATCACAGTTCAGCTGCAGTGCAGTAGGCTCGGACCAAACCCACAATAGCTTGCAGAAGTACTCTGGAAGAAGCTTGGATATTTTTGCAAATAAAAAAATGCTTTTTATATACCTGAATGTATTATTATTACTGCCATTAATGTTATAATAACATGAACCTCATGCTGACAGAAATACACCAGTAGAGATTTTGCAGGCACTGGGAATGACTATGATGGTAAAACCCATAATCACAACAGGAACATGTCTGTTTTTGGCATTTGGCAAGTGGCATTATGTCATTTAGGTGACACTTGTTCTTAAATATTTTCATTTTCACATCATGTGGCAGCCAAGTCTATGGACCCCTCAGTGTTTTTGAGTGGTGTGAAACACCACTCCTATAACCAGCTTTGGTGTGGACAAACTTTGGTGTGGACTCGAAACGTCCCGTGTCACACCCTGTCCACCGTAGACAGGTATGAAGTCATTTGAGTTCAAACGGGTAGGAATCATTACATAAGAGTCATGTGAAGACTAGTACGTAAAACGTTACATCAGACCAGTGCTGGACAGTGCGTATAAAAGGGAATTTAATCAGAGAATCAATCACAAGTATTGGATCATCTTGAAAAGATCTCCTGAAGATGTCCTGATATGGGACCCATTTGGAAGATGTATATATCAAAAAGAAGATTCAGTCCGTATAAGACCTCACACCACTCAGTTCACACGGGTGTGATTTTTTTTTATTGAGGTAAAATATGGTGAAATTAAATTGTTCTTCATTTTGCTGAGTAGCTGGAACTCAATGACCCCTGGGGTTCCCTGGACTAAGGGACAACATCTCGGGTTGCCAGGTTTGAAAACAACAAGTCCATCAGGAAACAGTGGCGTCAGAGTGGCCGGCCAGGCTTTAATAATAATAATG
>OOFJ01015630.1:6082-20946 GCA_900323375.1 Benthosema glaciale | reverse complement strand
ACCTGCATTGTGTCCATGATGGCCTCCAAGATCTACATGTAAGATGATTAAAAGGTGGTATAAGTGATGTGTTTTTGTTCAAATAAAACCTTTTTCTTTAATTCACTGCCTGATTCACTCTCATGTCGGTATTCCAACGTGACAATTAAAGAGCTGGAGAGACAGACCCCTGATACTGAACCAACACTATATAACAAGCATTACTATGGGACTATGGGACTATAGAGCCACAGAACAATATCACTTAGAATCCCTTAAACTAAACAAAAGGGCAACACTTCTTACATCATTGAAGACACATTATGTGCACGCGTACACGCACACACACACACACACACACACCTGTCCACGTAAGGTTTCATCCCGCTGGGCGACATCTGAGAGTAGTGTTACTAGAGAGAAGCTGAAGTTCTCTGCTACAGGGAGAGTTTCTGCAGGACAGGAATATCAACAGTCATTATAAAAAACATGTATAATGACTGAAATGTACTGAAACATAATGGACTTCATGGTGGTAGGACATGTAAATGAAATTGAGCTCTCTGCCAACTCTGGCTCATTTACGTACTGTACATGGAGGTGAAAACTGAAATGTTATGTTATGTATTATGCACTGTCCCTGGTAAGTAAATAAATAAATAGTAGGAGCACACAGTAATACATGCGGCTATGTGGCAACTCTAGTAAGAACCGTTTAACAAAAAGGTAACTTTACCCCTTCCTTTGTGTTCGGAGCTTTCTTCAATCCACTGAACTCTGTTAAGCCCCTTAAGCAGTGTCAGAAGGTAGGGCAGAATGCTTTCTATGTGCTGCAACACAACAATTACAGTAGTTACACGTTGAGACCTTGTTAACACCCATGTTTACACAACGTGGATGAACTAACCGGGGTGTGGACGGTGCGTTGGATTACCTGCAGCTCCGACTCCACCAGGAAGATGCCCAGGGCGATGACCGCATCCCTCCGCCGCTCGTCCAGCTGGAACACTCCCCTGAAGTCCACAGGGCACATGCACTGCAACTTCTGGACCTGTTAGGGACGGGACGGGGGGAGGGGACATTAGCCAAAATATTGTGTGGCAAAAATGAGCCCATCTACAAGCTCGTAGATTGCCTATTTTGTTTGCCATGCTCTTTATAGGTCCATTTTACAAAGTCCAGAGGGTTTAAGTGGTATGGAACATGCATCTCGGCAAATGTGAATCGATGCCAGTGTATGATGAAGAACAATTTCAAGATGCACTTTCTCTCAGGCATCGGCATGATGGATAGAAAGGCTGGCACTGATCGGTCCAGCTGCACGCACGCACGCACGCATGCACGCACGCACGGCTAGCCCCTTGAAGAGCCATGCTGTGAGAAAATAATTTACCTCTCTAATTTAATAAACGAATGGGTTTCCCAGTTAGACCTGATTGCGGTTCTAAAAGGGCCTTCTAAATCCTGACCTACTGTAAGTTTATTCAAAAATTACATTATGTTGCTAAGTATACTGCATAGCTACCCTAAAATGGGTTCCTGACTGTTCTAAATGGGCAGTACTGAATAAAGCTGTCTTTTGAATTAAAAAAATAAATAAAAAGTTATTTGATGATGTGTTCCATTAGGGATAGTAGTGCTTCAAAGTAATGTGTTTTCAGGGAAGGAGCCAGGCACGCACAAAATCCATCCACCATTAATTAGCCCAACGATAACGAGGATAAGTTTGAATACTCAGGGGGATTAAACCCTGATTAACCCATATGGCGTAAACACTTCAGTAGAGTCAGAATGAGATGCAGGGGAGATTCAAGATTCAATAAATCACAGACTACAGTACTTTCTGTAATTCTGATAATGAAATGTTGTTGTAGACAGAAAGCTCAGTGGTCCCTGTTGTGCGAGTCTAGCAAACACTGAATGAAACCCTATTCTTACTGTACATATGCATGGATTAAAGCAGATTAGAATATCACAACTGAAATATGTTTGTATGGCCAAGTCTTAATGTGGGATTTGTGGAACATGGTGAAAGAATTCAGAAACAACACACAATATACAGTCGAATGATGTGTAAAATCAAAATTATGTTTTAGTAACATTGTTCCTACTTCCTACTGTTCTACATACTGCCAACCAGTGAAGAAGGCCTTCGACTTTTGCTTTTATAGGATTAAGATTTTATCTTTAGCCTATTGATTGCACTTAACCCCTAACATTAAACTAAACTAAAACTATACCTAAACCTAACCCTAGCGTCATAAACACTATGCTTAATATTAGTAATCTAATAACCCTAACCTCATAGAATTAATGCCTAATCCTAACCTCATAACACTGTCCACCTGGGCGAAACACCGGGGAAAGAGGTAAACCCGTAGATCTCAAGACGCTGATGCCAGAGACGAGTGTGTAGAGGGCAGCGAGTCAGGTGACCCGAGTTAGTGTTGGCTAGACTGAACTCACTCACATCGGATCGCATCGCATTATCGCATAATATTGTGTGCCTGCCGTTGCATGTCTGATGTACAGAGCTGTGAATTCCCCTTGCATATGGAGAAGGATCAATCTTTTAGAATAACACAGAATACACACACACAGAGGGGGGGGGGGGCTCGTCTGAGACGTCAGAACGACGTAGATAGATACCCCTGGGGGTCCCCGGGCCCTACTTTGGGAACCACTGGCTTACATCACTGTACTAAGTAAGGTCAGTGTGATGCAGTCTGCCATGTTTTTACCCTGCTGTAGTTTTTTATCCCGAAATGGAAAACAAACAACTACAAGATCAGCCTAGGATGTCATGCCCCGGCCCTAATGCGCAAACCACTGTGGCATCAACAATGCTCTGTTGGTTGGTTGGTGCTACGGTTCAGTGTCCACGAGTCTGCCAGTGGCCAGAAAGTAGTGTGAAAATTCAGTGGTGCAAATATCTCTTTGCGTGGACTTCCTCTTGTTCTTCCTCTTCCTCTATTTCTGCTTTCATCCTGTTAATCATCAGGCTGACGCTGCCTGCAGCTGCACGCTTTATTTATGGCTTTACATCACGTTCACATACAACCTACTGCTTCTGTGCTGCCTGGCTGACACACTTTCTCACACACAGTCACACACACACACAGACCACACACAGTCAGTCACACACACACACACACGTTCACAACCTACTGCTGCGCTGCCTGGCTGACACACTCTCTCACACACAGTCACACACACACACACACGTCCATAAATCGTCACTCTCTGCAGTACAAGGTGCAAGCCATGAAAGCCATGAAACATGGGGGTTGAATTAGTTTTACTATTATGCCACCAAAATGTGAAAAGCCCTACCAACAGACATTAAAAAAATGTGACTCCCCATCCTCCTTCAAAAACACCACAAAAGAGCACCTGTCTGAAATGAGTCTTCTAAGCTTGACACCAGAAATGACCTAACCCCTGCTAATGTTTTCTGTCATATAGACCTATACTTAATTTCTCCTAGTATTGATGATTTATTGTATTGTTATTGTTTGTCTTTAAATGTCTTGAATGAAACAAGCCCTCGGGGCCTTGCACTTCTTGTTTCATTCCTATTGTAGGCAGCCACAGCCAGGCTACTGCCCTGTAGTGTAAGATAATGATTTGAGGACATATACTGTATGTAGTGGCTACCTACAGTAGTATACCTATAGATTATTGAATGATTGATTGAAAAATCTATTAACAGATTGTAGAAATGATGGGTTCAGTTCAACGAGACGAGGAAAAGACTCATATTAAAGACAATACCAGAGCAGACTCAAAATACAAGTGGCTCCTCCAGTCTAAACAGCCAATGGTTAAAGTTACTTACACTTAAATAAATGAACGAAAACATAATAAATAAATGCACTATAAATTCAAATTTCACACAAAAAAACACCAACAACCTTGCAATTACTTCACTATAGGCTACATACTGACACAACATATATATATTTTAACAATGTATACAATTCGTTATTGATGTTCATGTTTGTTTCAATGTTGACAGTTTGGTCTCTAATCCACTCAAGCGTTACTTTACTTCGCCCCGCACGCACACGCACACGCACACACACACACACACACACACGAACACACACGAAAGTATCCGATCTACAAGCTCACGCGCAGTGCCAAGCAGTGAAGCTACTGAGCTTGTAGATCGTCTATTTTCAGGTCAAGCTATGTAGTTATAGCTACTGAGCTTGTAGATCGTCTATTTTCAGGTCAAGCTATGTAGTTATTATGTAGCAGGATCTACTTTAGTGAACGTTTCGTGAAGATTTTTGGAGTATTTTTGGGCAAAACTAATGCTTGGAATGGATTCAGGATCATGAAAACCCCCTAGTTTCATATGTCACATGTTACTTAAAGAATTATTACATTTTATTTTATTTTCCTAATGGGATGTTAATGGTAAATATTGTCTGTGCTAAAAAAAAAAAAAATGTAAACCGGTTTCTATGTGTCCTCTAGGGCCCATAGAACAGAAAAAAACATGGTTTACAAGAATCTTCACGAAACGTTCACTTAATTACACAATGACACGCTAGTAGTAGTAGCTCCAGTTGTATGGTTGTGGTTGTGGTTGTCTCACCTTGTGTATGGGCGCGGGCCGGTGCGCTGCCAGGGAGCGAGCCAGAGACAGCACGGTGTTGAAATAGAAGCCCCGGCTCGACGCCCCTCCGTTAAAAGACGACATGTTTTATATAAAACCGTTTATAAGCTGGACGTTAGCATGTTTATCTGGTCCTCCAGGCAGTCAGTGAGGACAGACAGACAGACAGGACAGGAGAGGACTTTACAGGACACAGTAGACCTGCTGGCTAGCAGCTGACATCAACAACTATATGCGTACGGCGAGCACCGAGGGTCAAACAACCTCAGCGTGGACTGGAGGAGGATGGTCATGGAATGTTATCATCATCACCTCAGTCAGTGCGGAAGAAAGAAAGAAAGTAGTAGCAGACAGTACCACAATCAGTAATGCATTGATGGTCATTGCACGACCAAAAACGCCCCATGTGTTTTTAGGACTGGAGCACGCACATGAGCACACGATTCGATTACAAGCAACCCTTAATTTCGTGCGTACAGGAACAAAGTTTACAGTTTAAGTATGCCGACTCAGTGTCACACGACACCAGCATGCATTAACATAGGAAAGAGCCTAGATGCTTATCAACGGCCCATTGTGTGACCCGTAGTGTGTCAATCAGTGAATCAATGTTATTGACTGATTGATTTGTCAATTAATTTCTCACAACTTGTATTTCAAGGTAGAACACTGCCATCTTGTGGCTGTTTAATGCATCTCTACAGAAGGAAAACCACATGCTTTGTATTTTATTTATAGGCCACGAGCTCACAACTTGTTTTAGACAAATCTGTTAACGAATGTTAATAGTCTAATAAACCTATATGAATATGCCGGTAGATAAATATACTTTGACTGGTCACATGTGGTACTACAAGCAGTTACCCGGGGTAAGTATTGGAGACGACTTGTTGCAAAGAGACACGTTGACAGTCGACCACAAAATCAAGGTAATCAAGAAACCACTTTGAGCACCATGGATAGCTCCTCTGGTCAGGTGTAGCGTGACTGTGGAAAGCTCACGTCAGGGTGTGTTCAGCACCACGGATAGATCAGGTTAGTTAGCCTCTGTAGCATTACTGTCCCCCAGTCTAAGCCAGGATTGGGTGAATCTAAAATTTGAAAATATCCTGTGCAAATCAATGTGCTGAAATTTGTGTTAACAGTAGATTTGACGTTTAGCAAATTTCACAATAGTCCAAACTGATGTGAATTGTTTATCCAACTATATAAATTTCAACTATATAGTACACAAACCTGACAATTACCCTGATGCTTTACATGTAATAAAATAAAATAAAAAACGATTCATTTTCAGGTCAACGTCCATGTTTTATTACATTATTAGTGAGTGTTATACAGTATTAGTGACATCATACTGTCAGACTATAGTGCTGTCGTCTGCAAACTGGAGCAAGGCTACAGAAGGCACATAACATCCACAGCTTGATGACCAAGGCAGAACAGGTTTGTTGCACATTCAGCTATTGGCATTAATCTCTCAATAGAACACATTCTTGGAGAAGGATTTATTAATTATTTATTTGGCAAAATCATCATTAGATTGCTTTTTCGCTTTTAAACAAGACGCAATCCTGGAATGGAAATTTAAAGTGAAGGCAATTAAAAGTAGTCAACCATCATTAAAAGTAACAGAATAAAGGCAATTCTTGTTTAGGTGAATTGCTTTGCTTAAAACTATTTTTCCCAAAACAAATATTCTGCATTTTGGCATGAGAAGAAAATAAAAGCACCATTCCTTGGCATTTATTTAAGGCATAAAAAGGAAAGAAACATTACAGAGCGGAAATCGCATGAAAATGTTAATTATATAAGTAAAAAATAATCAGAAATACTGCAGCTTCTGTCTTGCATTAAACAATCTGAAGGTGCTATAGAATTGTGTATACCTTGGCCACTAGGGTACATTCAACAATAATTACCATAATTTGATCTATACAAGTATTTGTAAATGAATCATACAAATACACACAGTAGGCACTTGTATAAGAGAACTTAAAAGGAAACTATAGCTTGATCTGATCTACAAGCTCACAATGAGCTGCGGAACATTGCGAGTCGGGTAGGGATCCGGAATCAGAGGCACCGGGTCCACCATTGAAGGAACCCGGAATCGGTTCCATCACATTTGGAACCGTTTCCAGAACCGTTTTTCAGAGGTGGCTGCATGTGGACCTCACGTCTGTGCTACGTACAATTACAGTACCAGTGAAGTTCTCAAATCTTTAAATTGTTTAAATACTAAAAGGTTCCCATCGCTAATTGTGAGCTTGTAGATGTGCTATTATTCACGGTGAGCGACACCTGCTAACTAAGTATATAAATCAGGTTTTAATACATTTCTGCGACTGGAAAATGTAATCACGTAATCATCATGTAATCAGCATGACTACAATCTCAATTCTGTCGATTTGCTCGACAAATCGTTCTCGAATATAGAATCTCTGTTCAAAATACAATCTTAATAAATGCTTTGTGAATGTGAACATGAATTTAAGTAAGGCATTTAGGTTTTAATTGCAACCAACAATCATACTTCTGTTACCATCGATAGCCTATAATGTCTTTGTTTCATTAATCCACTACTTGCATACAAAATGGTCCGTAAAATAATTAGTTTGTTGACCATCTCTTCTCTCATTTCAAGTATTAGCTACTGTACCTCACATTAAGTTGGAACTGCTGTATTATGTATTATTATTATTAAATATGTACAACATGAGATCAAAGTCTGTAGAAGGCTGCGGTCACATTCTCAGATCTAGACCAAAAACAAATTCATTCATCATTCATCCCCTTGACTCCTTCCCTGAGCTCTAAACTAACGTCCTCCGATTAGAAATTAAAGATGAGATGGTAGGTGTAAACAATTAACGTTGCAATTGGCTGCCATTTACCTATTCCACGATTAGACTCAAAAGTGTCTGGCTTAAAAAAGGAGATCTACAGCAAATTAATAATCATTTTAAACGTTAGTCGTTATGGAGGTAGATATTACAACCTAAGGAGAAGCGTTGTTTAGGAGGCGACAGGTTTGGAGGTCCTGTCCTTAGCTTGTCCTGCTTGTGTACTCATCACACTGGGTGGGCGTGGGTGTGTCCACTTCAATCCGTCTTCCAGACCTTGTTGAGGACCTTCACTACTTCCTCATAAATAATGAAGACGATGGCAACGTCCATACACACGCGACCCAGTCGAGGTACGGTTCCTTTGTAGAAGCTGCATGGGACAGAGGAAGGAAGCGAGAGTTCATGTCCGTTGGGGATACTGACATACTGTAGCATTTGTCCATTCCATTCATGGGATATCGACAACCCATTACAGATACAGTACAGATGTTGGGCTATGTGGGCGGCGGTGGCCCAGGGGGTAGAGTGGCCGGATGCTAACTGCAAGGTTGCCAGTTCTAAGTGTCCTTGAGCGAGACACTGAACCCCTTATTGCTCCTGATGTGCTTGCTGGTTGGTGCCTTGCATGGTTTCCTCCGCCATCGGTGTATGAATGGGTGAATGTAATGCACGATCTATGTAAAGCGCTTTGGATAAAGGCGCTATATAAATGCACCATTTACCATTTGTGTTGTTATACCTCGGTGTCATTTTAGTTGTTGCAATCTATCGTTGGTGTCGGGTAGAAAACTCTCATCTCCGTAGTCAAAATTGTTGTAGCAGATCCACAAGCTCGAAACTTGGCAAGAAGTGACACGTTTTGAGCTTGTAGATCTACTATACTTTTTCTATTTTTGAATTTGAATCCTGAAAAGTATTGCAGTTTTGGACATGAGGTTTCCACCCGACAGAGACAATAATATATAGCAACATACTTATTTGGTATTCAGCCTCAGGTCTAAATGGGATAATGTAGCATTTGTCCATTCCTGACACTTCTATAGACCTTGCAGTAAGCCCCTCCCCAAACTGCTATGGTCCAATCACAGCTAAGCATAACATGTGATGGACAAGCCTCTCCACCAATAGTTTTCCTATAATTATGATAAAACATAGTTTTAAAAAAGAAATGTCACGCACATATCTTTCCAGTGCATATGGCAGGCTTTGTTGACAGATTTGAAACGTCTGGTCCCAAAAAATGAACCAGTATTTAATGGGTAATGCCCATGATATTTACATTGGAATGAATGAGCCTGGCTGGAAAGTGAGAGGGCGGGGCTTACTGCAAGGTCTATTGTGTTTTGTTCTTTTCTGAATGCACTACTACCTCCAGTCCAAACACAGAACAGAACTTACGCCTTAGGTCCTTCATGCCTCATGATCTGCATGGCACAGTCCAGCGTGCTTTTGTACTTGTGAGCTTCAAGACCCTGTTGAATAACAAACAAAACCTTTTAGCATTTTCATTTTTTACTACTACTACTACTTTTGTTTAGCCTTTAACCCCTTTCCTCCCCAGTTGTTTTAGTCTGATTCCTCCCCACACAGATGTATGTTAGTAGGACGCCTTTGTCCTACTCCTCCCACCCCAACAATCCCCACTGACCGGCACAGAGGTTACTGTCATACTGTACCTGCATCCTGGTCTTTAGAACATCAATGGGAGTGTTTCCGAACACACTGGCAGCTCCAGCAATAGCTCCAAAAGCTCCAGTTATCAATGGATTGAGAGACTTGTTAGGATCGTCTCCTGGATGATTGACACGTAGAAAGCCACGTTATTTGGTTGAACATGAATGTGTTGAACATACTAACTATAGTCTTCAAGGTTTTTCAGGTGAAGGATCCCTTGCGGGGACCTTCAACTACATGTAGTATAAAGTTGTGTTGCAGATTAAACTTTTTCATGGATTTCATAGATAGCTTCATAGACTGGTTTTACGGCACTATCATCACTGTTGTGTAAGTCTGTTATGTTACATGTTATTTACGCATTACCTTTTCCATTTAATATGTTGGAATTGATGTTAATGTGTATTTTCAGACATTTACCCACTTAAACCCTCAATACTTGGTTCTGTACTTGGTCTGCTCTTTGTTTCCCTCTACACCAAACCTCTTTGCCAAAAATAGCATAGTATGTTTGAAAGATGTTCCCCTCATAATAAGGAGGCTAGGGTTAAAGTTAATTTACCACACAAATATTTGGTGGCCTCCCTCTCACTCTGAGGACCCCCTACGGTACTGTAGTAGCCTGGCATGGACCAGACTAATATCACTGCGTAGATATTAGTCTGGAACTTCTGTTGAGATTTTATTTCCGAGGGGCAGTTCCAAACAGATTCCAAAGTCACAGCAAAAACAAATCTCACTTTGAATAGTGGGCTCTGATTGGTCCATCACAATTTTGGGCGGAGGGAAATATAATTCAGACTGAGCAGACTGAGACCCAATCTGCCCAGGGATTTTTTTCCCTTTGGCAGTTTGCCCCCCCCACACACACACACCTTTGTACCAGTTCCTCAGTCCCGTCATGACATAGAAGCGGATGGCCTGGTTTGAGCCCTGCTTCAGGACTGTGGCTGTCAGTCCCTGGTACGTCCCCTTCAGTCCTGACGACAGCAGTTAAACAATGTAATCATCAATATAATAACACTAATACATTACAATGTATATAACATTACACATATTACAGAAAACAGATAAGAAAATAAGATAATAACAGCTTTATTAGGTGTATTAGGTAAAAAATGACGCAATTCATTTTTCCATAGGAAAAAAAAAAGTAAAATAGCAAAAAAAAAAAAAAATAAATAAGTGAAATGGAGCCCCCTGGTGGCCACCTCGTCCAATCTCGTCCTATGCTGGGAAAGGGTTAAGAACACAAAAATGTAAAGAAAAAAAAGGGGAGTTGGATTAGATAGGGAATGCAAGTGTGTTCGGGTGAGGGTAGCTGGGCAAGGAGGGTCACTGCTCTACGTCTTTCCGGTGGGGGCTCGTCACTGGCAGGTGAGTCAGTAGGAACAACATAGGACACAACAGCAGTGTTCAAATATGTGTGGTGTAGATATGATCTTAAAAGACTCACTAAACCATCTGATATGCGAGCCAATGTGAGTCATCTTCTAAATATGAAAGCATGTAAAACAAAAGATCAATAAAATAATAATAACCAGGAACAGCTCCGGGTATATGATATGACATGTGCTGGGTTACAGTATTAGAGTAAACGAACAGCCAACATACACAATCTTACAAGTCTTACCCTGAGTTCTTATAATCTCCCTCACCCCATGGAAGAAGCCCTTGTACTTTGGGTTTGCTGATGTCTGGTCATGGATGAATTTGACCTAAAAAGAACGAACAATATTTTTACAATATGGAAATAAGAGATTTTGCCGTCCAACAGCAACAATATGTTAATGTATCTGTATGTAATGTGTACTGATGTGAACCCGGGCTGACCTTGACCGTCTCCATGGGACAGACCACAACCACAGCCTCAGCCACGCCGGCCCCCAGGCCACAGAGCATCCCCTTGGTGCTGTCCAGTTTACCGTTCTCATCACGCATCTTATTGGCCAGGACCTCAAACACTCCAAACCTGACGAAGACATGGAAGATCAACAAACCGATCCAACGGTTATGTTATGGTAATAGAATAGGTAATATAATGTGTAAGTGTTAAGGCTGCAACTAACAATTATTTCCATAATCGACTAATAAGGCGATTATCGAAACGATTTAGCAATTACCTTAGAATTTAAAGGTTGACGATTTAGGCATGTTCTAACAAACAATAAAGATGAATAATTAATCAAAATGTTATACAATTTTGCTCAGCTGCTGATTAGTGTGCGTGCGTGCGTGCGCCCGCATGTAGTTACCTGACAGCGGCCTTTGGTATGGAGCCATACACAAGTGAGCTCAGGCCTCTGTAAAGACCCAGCACGCCATGACTCCTAACGGTCTGCTTCACACAGTCACCTGGAACAAGACAGGAGGGATACAGGTCAGAGCAATGGAACAAGACAGGAGGGATACAGGTCAGAGCAATGGAACAAGACAGGAGGGATACATACAGGTCAGAGCAATGGAACAAGACAGGAGGGATACAGGTCAGAGGTCAGAGCAAGGCAAGGCTAGGCAGTTGTATTTGTATGGCACATTTCAACAACGAGGCAATTCAATGTGCTTTACATTGAGAAAATAAAGCAAAGGAAGCACACTAACAGATACAGTTACAGTGCAGAAGAGAAAGGAGAGAATAAAGGAAAGAAGAGTAACTCAAATCAAAAGCAGCGGCGAGCAGAAAGGCATTTTGTTGTGTTTTAAAAGAAATAAGAGTGGCAGCAGACCTGTAGTCTTCTGGGAGTTTGTTTCAGATATGTTGAGCATAAAATGTAAATGCTGCTTCCCCAAGTTTATTTTATTTTATTTTTTGGGAGAGAAAGCAGAACTTTCATAGATAGGTCTGGAACTGGAACTTTGTGATATCGTATAAGATCAGAAATGTATTTCCAACACATCATAGATCAACAGTGGTATTTTGAAATAAATTATTTATTTTACACACAGGGAGCCAGTTTAAGGATTTGATAACTGGGGTGATGTGCTTTGTGCTCCAGTTCTTAATTAAAGGTCAAAGTAAGACAGAAAATAACAAGGAGTCAAACAAAAAGAACAGAAGTGTCTTATTCTCATTCCTTATCTTGCTGCACCTTATTATCGTTGGACATTTTGCAGTCATCACAATAATATGTTAAATAATGACTGCTTTGACCTTATAACAAGGTTAACTTACAGTACATAATTCAGTCTATTGTCTCAAAAGTGACCTGAAGCATAGGATATAAGATAACTGGTATGAAGGAAATATCTAGAGAAAGACTATACGTTGTTATACCCTCCATCCGCCAAGGACAACACCCGCAATAATAACATCCTGCGCAAACTAGTGAACTCCAAGTATGGCGCAGTCTCGCACACCCACAAACAATCTGTGCAACTGCCATTGCCCTGTCATTCTCTACAGAAGAGTATGCCTGCTCAAGCTGGGGCCGATCACGTCACACCAAATTGGTCGACACAGCCTTAAACGACACCTGTGTTGCATCATCACGGGATGTGTCAAGACAACACCTATACCGTGCCTCTACGCTAGCTGGTATCTCTCCCCCCCGACTGTGTATCGATCAAGAAGAACAGAGAACACAGGAGACAGACACCAGAGATTAGACACCCCTTGCATGGCCACATAGCACTCCCACCCAGACTCCCATCTAGAGCCCGTTTCGTGCAGACAAGCAGCAAGGGGCCAACATCTGTCATCTGGCAAGATGAATGGCAAAGTGACACACGCGCCCTTGAATGGCTGGACAGAGGAATAAAACCAACAGAAAGCCTCGCTAGTGGCCACAACCTTGGTTGGACAACCTGGAAGTCACTCAATGGACTGCGTGTGGAAGGAGGTGCAAAGCACTGATTAAAGTCTGGCACTACACAACAGAAGACACGTGCCGCTGTGGATCAGTACAGACACTGTCCCACCTACTGGACCGTGCCGACCACCCCGGTGCGATCCAGAAGACCTGACAGAACCTACGCCATCAGCTGTGGCCTGTGCCGGATATTAGCAGAGTCTCGTCTGAGATTGCTACGGACTTGAAGAAGACCCTCCATTCGGGAAAGCTATATGAATATAGCAACATTACTTTTCTTTACATTTTTTGTAGGTTCTTCTGAAAACTTTAGGTTAGTTAGAAGGTGTTTTTAAAATTGGGCTCAGTCAGCAGACAGACAGACATAGCAAAGTCCAGCAACTCTCTGCTAACTGATAACAGTTAGAAAGTCAATGCACCTGCACAATGGTTCATTCAAGCTGAGGATATTAGTGATTCACACAATATGTAGGTCATATAGTTGCTGCCGGGCAGAAACCTCTTATCTTCATATTTCAACTTTGTGTAATTCTTCTTGTGAAATGTATCGGTCCTAACTGCTCCAACGTGTGGTGTGGCTTAATGTGTACAAAGTGACATCATGTGGCATTTAATGGACTCAAACATTTTAGTACGGTAAGAATTCATTTTTCCCCATGGTGCCATTTGCCTAAGCTAAAATCCTGGGGAAATTGGCATATTATGTATGCCAACCTGGGGAGAGCCCCGGACTGAGCTCATTCCTCCTTCAATGCATGAGGAGTGAGCAGGCCGCTTATTATCACCTGACGAGAGTTTCCCCCATAGGACATCATGGCACGTAGAAGGAACACGTTATTCCAACCAGTTCCTTTCCCTTCCATCAGGAGACCAGGATTCTCCCAGGCCCTACCCTATAGGCCAGGGTACACGGGGAGAACATGCAAACTCCACACAGAAAGGCCCTTTCGCCAACCCCACCTAGGGTATGGGCGCTGATGACACGGAAAGAGAGAACACGCCCGGCGGGAATCGAACCCGGGACCTTCTGGTGGTGAGGCACCGCCATCCCCTACACTTCTGAGCAATAAAACTGTCAGGCAAGTAGAAGAAGATCGGGGCAGAAGTCACATAAAGAGAAGATAAAGAACAGATAAAGACTCACCAACGCCTTTAAATTTGGGAGGGTTGGCCTTCTCGTCCAGCTGCAGCTGTGTTTTGACGTACTCCGTGGGGAAAGTAATGCAGATCTCTATGCCTCCTGCAAGCCCACCTGGAACAGCACAGCAGATAATACAAATCTCAATCACAAACCCAGCAGGAGTCAGGACACATGATACAAGCATTATTATGGTGACAGTCAGTAACACAGCAAAAAAAATCTGTTAATCCTCACATGCCCAGGCAAAAACAAAATGAGCATAATCTGCATCAACAGACAAGCCTCTGGTAGGTAATTACCATGATGACTATTGACTACACAGTAGTATACAACTATACAGCTAAAAACAGACGTATTTATTTACTGTTTAAATGAAAAACATAAATTAGTTTTCCTGGTCATCACCACATCTCTGTACTCTTAGCTTGGTCTCTCTCTTTCTGCACACGCAGAAAGGATTGCATTAAAATTTAAAGCAAACATTTAATGTTTACAACAACACGCATCAATATCCTTTTTGTTTGTTTGTTTGTTTGTTTGTTTTTCAAAAATGTGGAACATGAATGAATGAACCAGTATATAAATGATATTAGAACAGAATGTCCAACACATCCTTCTAATATGGGAACGGTTCCGTTCCACCTTAAGAGGCAGTGGGTTGACACAACTGGCGTTCAACTGCAAACAGAATGGCAGCAGCTGATTGGCTCAGCTGCTGAACGAGTGATTCTGCCCACATGATGATACTCCCCCTCTAGGACTCTAGGTCCTGTTCCAGCTGGGGG
>OOFJ01015440.1:4466-21580 GCA_900323375.1 Benthosema glaciale | reverse complement strand
GGGTGGGGGGTTGGGGTGGACCTGCCTGTATTTCCTGTGGATTAGGCCTCAGATGGACTCCCTCAGAGGAGGTCCCGACTCCTGGGTCTCCCTGCCTCCCTGGCTGGCTGGGAAAGTGACCCCCGACTGACTCCCTGCTCCTCGGAGTGCCCTGCTAACTTTGCCCTGGGATGGGACTCGGACCCGGGACTCCCGTCTGCCGAGTAGTGGACCTACATCCGGAGGGAAGGCTTGCATGCCACACCGTGTGGAACCGACCGCGTGTCTGGAATTGTACACATACACAGCAAAAAGAGTGATCATTTAAGTCTGAGGGCACAAATACAACTTGGTTGCATTCATACACCGAGTTAACGTAGCACACAATTTTATAGTTATACTGAGTTAATAGTTAATGTAGAACACACTTTTACAGTCTAAGGTGTAGGAGTAATCAGTTGGAGACTTGAATTCAGATATATTCTTTGACAGTCTGCTTTGTGTCTCCATTTGCTTTTGGCTTATTAGGAATGCAACCAAAAAAAAGCAGTCTCCATGGGGTGTGTAATTGATAGATATTATCAATGTGAACTTTTCCTTTAAGTTTGGACTTAGCCATGTACACACACACACTACTGAGAGGTCGTCACTTCTGAACTTCCCAGACAGACTTGGGCCCTCACAATGGACCTGCAAGAAAGAAAGCACGCACATGCAAGCGTTCACACGCACACAGTTTTCTTCTGTGCGTTTAGGGTGTACTGTACACCTTACGTCATGACTTTCAATGCAGCTGCATGTTATCACTGCCATTTGTCCTGTCACTCTCCATATTATAATATCTAATAAAGCACAAATGCCATAAAAAAACATATTTTAAACACACACATGCAGCTTTTCTCCAGGAGGAATAGTAAAATTAAAACAAAACTTTGCCTGATACTCACCCACTTTTTCCACACGTATACCGTTGCTATGAGGGCCAAATTTATTCTTTTTATGTGGCCCAGAACTCTGGCAGGGTCCCAGCGTCTGCATATAATACAAAATGAGCTCATAATTTCAACAGGAACCATTTCCATGTTTTTTTTTTAAAGGCATTTTTATTATCAGACTGTGTACAGACCTTGTGTTTGATCATTGATTGTAGCAATTATTTAGAAAGCATTTTACATTTGTCATAAGAAAGTTATTGAAAAGTCCAAATGCAGCAAAGCAGTCTCAAGGTCTCAAGTGTGCACCCGTTGTTATCCCAAATCCAAGTCAAATCAAACCAATGTCTGGGTAGGACCTCCGCATTGAATGGGTTAAGCCAGCAGAACCATGGCTCTGGTGAAGACTCAATTTCTGATTCAAGAGAGCCATCTAGTGGCGTAGGGAAGATAACCCCTCTTTCAACAAAACAAATGCAATGGCATTTCTTTATGGCTTAACAAAAAATAACCCACTTCTAACTCACTGACTTAGTTTTTTTTTTCAACCTTGTACATTATACCAGTGCCTTGTAATAAATTAAATTATTAAATAAAATTTCTATGTTACAGTCCAAATATTTTACGATAACTTTCACCAGTACTCCATCTATAATAGCAACACACAATTTAAACAAATTTGTCCTGCAAAAACCTTGTCTCCAATTTGAATCTTTGTGTTAATTGCTAACAGGAGTAGAAAATATTCTATATTTCTCAGACCAAGACCAATATAGTCATTTATATACAATGGTCTCAATAATCTTATATATTTTTTTTCTTATTTCTGAAAAGATTGCTTTGGGATATTCAAGGTTTCTGCAGCACACGAATGGAACAAAAACTGACAGGATTTCACAACACGCAGCACGAAAACGAAGTCTGTTCCATTATTCCTTCCATGCCCGTCTCCTGAAGACTAAATAACCGCAAACCTTATGCCCGATTTAAACTTTGCTGCATGCCAGTGTCTCGCACAGAAAATGGGCAATCTACAAGCTCACAATGTGCATCAGCGTGGCGCATTGTGAGCTTGTAGATTGGCTATTTTCCGTGTGAGACATGATGTGCAACCAGGCAGAAATCAGTCTTTATCTTTCAATTATACAGAATTGTCAAACGGCAAACCTTTTCATATACATCACCATCAACACGAGAGATGTTCCAATAAAGCAAGAAATGATAACTAGAATGTATTGTACACTGTTAAGTAAAACAGAATTATTTTTGCATTTTTGAGTTCAAAAGAAAAGAAGATAGTTACAGCTTTATATACCGCTTGTTACATGCATGAACCCGTATTCATGTTTGGCCTTCTTCCAAAGCCTTGTAACCAAGGACTAGCTACAGTATCTTCACGTACAGTATGTCACACTAAACATTACAACGGTTCCCAACTTTTTTTTTTTTTTTTTTTAATCAAGGCCCACTTGAAAATCTTCTCAAGTCAAGATTTTAAAGAAATGAACCATGTAAGGAATGATAGCCAGCACTCATGTTCTGTTCAGCCATGACACAGCTGAATTGTATCACTTGCAGTTATGATTACGCTGAAGAAGACTTTGTCGTGTTGCCTGCTTGATTCATAAAATATAAATGTAAAACTTAATAAAACGTTCCTGAATGCGCAGAACTGCTGGCTATCGTTATTTACATGATATACTTTTGGAGCTGTGCACTCAGCAAGTTATTTGATATCGTTTTTGTGCGTGGAGTTTGTGCTCGCATTACTTCTAGTTTAAAGGAAAAAAATACCATAATAACCATTATTATTAATGTTATCAATAATGACTTTTTTGCCGATTATTTGGGGGCCGACTTGCAAAATCCTTCCTTCGGACCCCCGGGTTGAGAGTCGCTGCGTTAGAAGTTTATACATAAACTTTAAAAGTTAGCCACCTCACTTCAACTCTTTTGTGGAACACCGTTTGCATGAAAGCTGCAGGAATAAGCAGTGCATGTCTACAGTACATTAAACACCACAGAGGAAAAATAAATCCAGACAAGGATTATATGAGAAATAAAAAAAACATAATGGAAATCAATATCCCAGGCCTCTTTTTTCTTCATCTTCTTAAAAAACAAACAAACAAAAAACACTAACATAAATATCGTTCCAATTTTCTGGCAAAAACAAAACAAAAACATAAGAAAACAAAAATGGAAAATTCCCCCACACCCGAGACAAGAAGACGGGGTACTATTTGGGAGTGAAACGGAGGGCAACAACCTAAGTAGTTACTTTAGCTCGATTCCAGCTTGGCCATTTCCTGCACATAGATCCCTATGCTTTCGCTGTCGAACAGCACAAAGTACACCGTCTTGATGGTGGAAGACATGGTGGCCACGAAGTAGGTAGAGATGGCCTTCAGGATGAGCTGTGCAGCGGTCTGCTTGGGGAAGCCATTTCTACAACACAACAGGCAACATGTTATATGATCTGCAGCTAAAGGATGCAACACTTAAACTGATAGATGTAAATCAGTGGTTTTCTGCCCTTTTCACATCAAGGCCCATTATTTATTTGGCATTTGAGCCACGGACCACCATTTTGATGACAGTAACCTAGCCCAACACTAAAGAATATGTTCATCGTTGGAAACGATTTTGTCCACAATTCCATGCTGTATCGATGTGGTACCACATTCTCGAATTGTGTAGACGTCTTGTAAATTAAGTATTACAGATGTTTAACAATAATTTAACTATTTAACTAATAATTTAAAATTTAAAATGAAACCAAATGGACCCATTATAAGGGTCAAATTTGTTACCAACTCTTAACTGGGGACCACCTGAAGGTCCATTGGTGGTCCCTGTTTGAGAAGGACTGATCTAAAGGATGCAACAGTTAATTGATAAATGATCCATGTTTATTTTGGGCGTGTCACAGGAAAATACAAAAAGCTACTATAGCAGTACTTACATTTCAACCGTATGTATTTTGGGCAGGTCATTATAGGCAAATATTTAAAATTATTGGGGTTTTCCCCTCAGAAATGATCCAGTCCACAACAGATCACATAGATCAGTTTCTTTCATTATAATTAGAGATGTGCCTTTGACTTGTTCATTGTTGTTGCTTGGGCAGCCGCACAAGAAGTTTTAAAACCATTGGTGTACAAATAGCAGATCATTGACTAAATCGTGTAATTTGACCAGCACTAAACAAGTAAACATACAGTACACATCACAAAAACAAAGCTACCAGCATAGCTTGAATATTGAAGTACGTAATGTCATCCGTAGAACAACAACTTACTCTAGATATTTTGTCTCTTTTTTTTTATCCCCACACTGAAACCGTTCTAGAAGTATCCATTCACACAGATGTCACCAATTTCTTTTCATTAACAGTTGCAGCAGCCAGCAGGCAGTTTGATAATTAGCATGGCAACATATGCAATTCAATACTTTCATTCAATATAATCCTACTACTCAAAGTGTGTATGGTGTGTGTGTGTGTGTGTGCGTGCGTGCGTGCGTGCGTGCGTGCGTGCGTGCTTCCTACCTCCCACTGCCAATAGACGGGAAGGCCACGGACTTGAGCTTCTTTTCGTCCGCCAGTGCCAAGCAGTTCTTCACCGTTTTATCCAGTAGATCTTCACACTTGTCAGAGCCCCAACCTGGACTGTTGCAGTGGATGACGTACTTAGCAGGTAGACCGAAGCCAGCGGACAGCACAGCTGAGGGATGACAAAACAAAGCTTATATTTATATATCAAGAATTTGTATATGTATATCAGCTTTACCGGATTTACTACAAGGCCCTTCCTGTTTTCGCTCTAAACTAAATATCTACAAGGTCACAACAGTACGACTTTGGAGTGTGCAGATCGGCTATGTAGCAGCTGTGCAGAATAGGAATCGTTAGGATTCAAAGGGTTAAGCATTAAGACATTACGACACTGAGCTTTAAGACATTATAAAAGGATGATTTGATACAATTAAGAATAGGACGGTGTAGATGACATTTAAAAAAATGTAAAAGGCAGCAGCAAAAAGCAGCTTTTAACACAGTTATAGCAGACATGTTTTCTGGGAGATTTGATGCATAATAACTGAAGGCTTCAGTGCTGTCTATCTAACTTTGGCACCCATAAAGCATACCGGATTCAAATTAATTGCTATAATTAATTAAGTCAGAGTGTTGCAGTGAGTTGAAAAGAGAAAGGCAGAAGAAAAAATGAGAAAGGGAAATGGCAGGGGAAAAAAGGACAGACTTGACTGGGAAAAGAGGAAGTGGAGAAATAGACAGATGAGGTAAAATGAAGGGTCCGGGAATGAAGGGAAAGGGGAGAGCTAGGTGGTAGATGGATAGAATTCAAAATCTGTGTCTTTACATTATCATGACTGCCAAATTCTCTATGATGACGTTTTCGTCAAAGTCTAAGCAAAATAAATGAATGCCCAATTAAAGCATATCAGACACTCTTATCCAGAGTGACTAAAGTGGGAATCATAGCAG
Source organism: Benthosema glaciale (assembly GCA_900323375.1). Lineage (NCBI taxonomy): Eukaryota > Metazoa > Chordata > Actinopteri > Myctophiformes > Myctophidae > Benthosema > Benthosema glaciale. The sequence continues at coordinate 16,162 of OOFJ01015440.1, read as the reverse complement.
GCAGAGTGAGCATGAACGCTGCTGTACATACAGTCAGAAAGGGCCTACTGTATGTATGTTTCTATGCTTCACAAACTTTTGAAATTCCACAAGGCAATTGGTCATTAAGAGCATCTTGCTCAAGGACACTTGAACACAAATTCAGGATGAACCGAGGATCAAATCAGGGACCTTTCAATTCCCAGATGGCCACTCTACCTCCTGAGTCTGTACACGTTTTAAAACAACTGAAAAGGCAAGCTGTCTACCGGGAGAGTCCAACATGTTGAAAGAACAGTTTTCTTTGTGCAATGAAAGAAAGAAAAAAAAAACGGGAGAGCTTAATGCTGTTGAGACCAGGGTATTAGACAGAGGTGGGCTGGAGAAATCACTTCTGCAGACGAGTTGGAGTGAAGCCACGAGGAGAGGAGTGTAAGGAGAGAAGAAAGATACTGTAAAGGCGGAGGACAGGCAGAAAAGTATGACTATGAATGGCAGTGAGAAGAGAAGAGAAGAGAAGAGAAGAGAAGAGAAGAGAAGAGAAGAGAAGAGAAGAGAAGAGAAGAGAAGAGAAGAGAAGAGAAGAGAAGAGAAGAGCCTCATCATGATCTCGGAGCCTGGATGTAAATTGTAATTGAGAAACAGTGGAGCTCTGTGCTGGTTCAAACATCTAGGTTTGTCTGCCATCAAACAGCCGGCTGTAAGACACTGTAACTCAGCCAAAGCCCTTGACGCTGTGAAGTGAGAAAGCACTGTAGTCATACTTCATTAGGCCACACCGCTAGCGTGTGACAGGATCGGACCGAATTACAGACTCAAAGTCGGGGACAAGCTGATTTCCAGATGGCACAGGGAGACCTAAGACATGAGAGTGAGTGCCAGTTAGACTGTCTGTGTGATCTTCTTGTGAGGAAAGTGGATTGATGTGATGATGATGATTGTATTTTCATGATTGCCTGTAAATTTGAACTTGAAAAAAAATGGAAATGTGTAAAAAAGGTTGGTGTGCAAATATAGAATGTGAACAAAGGATCACCCGTGCGAGTAAAGAATACGTTATGAATGGTGCCTGTGGTGAACTGGTGCTCGTGTGGAACGGAACATTTCTAGTTTATCCTACATCCCATTTTGATGCTAATGTCCAATATATTCATAATTTGCATAGGTTATATGGATGCCCTCCCCTCCAAACACAAACCGTTGGAAAGGGACAATGTTGTAATGTACACGATGGGTTATTTTTTTTCCCTAATGTTAACTTGAGTCTTGACTTGTTATTCCTATAGACAGACGGTTGTTTTCTCGTTGTCTTGTCTCCTTTTCTAACTTGATAATTGTTTAACGTTGTTGATTCCCCGTCTCTTGTGGGAAATGTATGCATTTTGTAAATAAAAGGATTTAAAGGAATGGCATATTTTGACATCGGTCTGCTTGTATGTTATCTCTATATTAACCTGTAGTTCTTCAGTTATGCACTCTGCCTGAGCCAACAACGAATTATAAGTAGATGTGATTAATTTAAGAGGACTTGATGTCACCTCAGTCAGAACTGGAGAGATAAGTGGTGCAATATAATATATATTCTTTTAGATTTAGCTTCCGTATACACATACACATGCATGGTGTTAAAACAAGATGCTTGCATGCAGTGGCAGAAATAAGTACTACCTTTGTCGATATTTGAGAATGTCTTCAGCATTTAATATAAATTAGGTTTTTAATATAGTGGAAACACTAAAAAAACAAGTTATAAAAGAAGTGTACAACCATGAGTTTCAGAAATCATTTTACTGATGCCTTTTCAAGGCTCCTATAGTTATTAAATTTTACATGTTATTCTCTTATAAGCCTGAACGCAGCCCGAGATCCTTCAACTAAGAGGGACTGTAGGACCCTTTTGTTTGGTTGTTCCCCAAAACTCGCCTCATTAGCAAGTTTAAAATCGCTCGACCGTCCGACGCCACCGGCGAATGGCTCGGTGCTCGATATATAAACCTCGCGGCCGTCGGAGCCCATGCTACGACGGCAGAACACAGCTTTTGGCGTCTTGTTAACAACGTCGACGACAGGGAAGGTGCATGTACGTGTCACCATGGGAACCAAAGACGCCAGTGGAAGGGGTGGCGCCCGTCGGCGTTGTTAGTTTTCTTAACTATTTGGGCTTCGGAGCACTTCCTACTTACTCGTTGTGTCGAAGTCGCAGGGAGGGCGATCTTAAACTCCCTATTACCTGGCGAACACCAGCCTAGACACAAGGCTATGGAAAGCTATGCTGGATGATCTCAGGCTAGTCACCTGAAAACATACTTTTACAGTATGTTAATGCTTTTTCATAGGGCTTATCAATTTTGTAACTCGCTTTTTTGCCTCTCAATCATCCTTGCTTATCTTCTTTAAAGCTGTTTTGAATAGTTTTGATATTTATATTTACAGTTTAATAGTTATTGCATCTTTATTTTATATTTGTATTATTATTTATTTATCTACAGATAGCTTAATTCTTATTACATCCTTTGAGCTTTTTATTTGCAATTAATTCTTATTACATCCTTTGAGCTTTTTATTTGCAATTTAATTTTTCAAGTAGTTTTCTGGGAGTTTTGAATTCAGTGTTAATCCATTATGACCTGAGTCCGATTCTAGAAATGCCTTCTAAATCAGTACTTTCCAAGATCTTTAGAAAATGTTAAAAGATAGCAGATGTACAAGCTCACTGCGTGGCACAAAGTGAGACGCTGTGAGACTTGTATACCGGGTTTTAAATGGTTCGAAATGTGAACCACAACTCAGTAACTGAGAGAATCCTGACCTCTCTTCATTCTGAGCGAAGGTAGTGGTCAACTTCTTTTTCCGCCCCCTCCCCTTAAGTATTTGGAGAATTTATTCAACATTTGTTTCGAAGCGGGTCTGGCCCAGTACCGTTGGGCTACAGCAGGCAGAAATTGTGTTAGGCTACAGCAGGCAGAACAATTTCTGACTCCGAAAACCGACCCAGATCTCCCAGAAATCCCTGTCAGTCTCTGCTGGCTTGGGGTTCAGTCACCTGGTAATCTATTTATGATCTCCTCAAGGAGAACCCGGATTACAACGGCGTGCTAACTTGGCGGCATGCGTGATAGCGTATATGTACGCACGCATGTGTACTGTGTGTGTGAGTGAGTGTGAGTGGGTGAAAGACACCGAAGGAGGATGGATGAAGGTGTGATGTGTGTTTAAGTATGTGAGACAGAAGGAGAACGATGGAAAGTGAGTAAGAATAAGAGAAAGTCAAGAATAGCTGAAAGCGACAGGGACGATGAAAGGGTGTGTGTCCACACCGCAGGAACTAGCAGGAAGGAGATGCAGCTTATCCATAGTTATTGTGAATGTTATTGTATGAATGCCAACAGACGTAGGTAGTTCTGTGTGTTTTATGGAATACTGTGACATTACCACTGGAGGGCGCTCAGACTAACTACTAGTGCAACCGATGTATGATAATGTAGGACAAGAGCGCCCTCACTTCACAGGGTGTGATTTTTACGTATACGGCATATGTATGCACGTCTGTGGGGAACCCTTGGCCAATAAGGGACCACCATCTTGATGATGTACGATGATTAGAGCGCCCCTCACTTCACATGGCGTGATTTTTTCGCTTACGTCAGCAAGGGCTTGCCTCATTGAAAAGGTCACCGAGGTGGGACAATGGAGTATCTGACTTGAATCCTTTGTACAGGCAATATACATATTCTGCTACATGCACTTACCACCGGCTACCTCTAGAGGGCCATTTTTCTTCTTCAGCTCCTGGACCGCTTCAACAAATTCCTTCCCTCCCTTCTTCTCCAAAGCAGCACCTGTGTGGGTGACGAGAGAGGTCTGGGCTCACTGTGGGTCCACCATGACACTGCAAACAGACGGCCGGGTGAGAGAAAGAGCGATGTCCATGCACATGGATGGGAGAGGCAGGAAGGCCAGACACACACGAGCACAAAATGCGGTCACTTCCTCTTGCCCCTTTGAATTGTGCTTCGGCCATCATACTGTACGTCCCGCACAGCAAGACAGGGGTACTATTAATATCTACACTATATTTGGATGACTCTCCAATCCTTAAAAATCAGTGGTGAACTTTGGTAGAGCGTTGAATCATACAGCAACCACCTTGGGCATGATTAAGTCTAAATTGTGTGCCGATCGAGCTACAGTATTATACTTTCACACAAACATACATTTTGTTTGTAAAAATGACATTTGAACAAATGTTTTTTTTTATATGTCATGATTATGAACTGAATACCCAGGACCTGAATGGAAACAAGACCGCAAGGACTTTTTTCTGTGTTCCCTTTGGCTGTTTCTGTGTTCCCTTTTGGCTGTCCCTTTGGCAATAAAGTATTCAATCAATCAATCGGCAGAATCCAATTGGTTTGCATACATTCATGTTCTAAAAGTGTACTTTTTACACGTTTTTCACCATGCAATTATAATGGATGGAATGGCTGCTTCCGTTTCCTCGACCACAGCAGCAACAGATGAACATGATGGACAGCATTTGGATTAATATGGTGATCATGGAGCTGTACAGTACAACACAACCCAAGGTTCTACCAAAGTTCAACACATCAACTTTTGCATCGCCTCTAATTACATACGGTCACACCCCGCCATCAGAGTTGTTTCTATATTATTAGCATTCTATTGATGTTTGTATGTCATTAATTGAAGACACCCTCCATGTCAAATTGATTAATAGAGCTTTACACATAAGGACGCCATGTGTGTGTGAGAATGTGAAATAAATCTGAGTCTTCCCAATATTTTGATTGTCACACTGGTTAACAGTTAACAATGGTTTTATAAGTAAAGGATTGTAAGTGAAACACACCTTTTACTGTGTATTAAGTTGAAACAACTGGATATATGATTTATACATAATATTTTTACAGTTTTCATAATGACAGAAATCTAACTCTTCAACTGGAATGTACCCAGATTTCACAAGCTCACACACGAATAGTAGATTTAGGACTGGATTGATCAAATGTTCTTTTAAAGTTGATATTTATTGAACGGAAAACCAAAGAGAAGGGAAGTGACGGCATCCACACAAATCACATCTGAATGTTCTGGCAACACCGCTGAACAGACACACCAGCAACGTTAGTAAAAAACCTGTTCTTCACCACAGCAGTGATAGAGCTAATTTATTCAGATAAACAAATATAACCAAATCAGCTTGTGCTTGAATTGGCTGTGTTAACTCAAACAAACTTCTAGATGCAACGTATCCTCTGATGAACCCTGCAAATTTGATAACTTGAGAAAGAATATAGTATTATTCATGACAGAAGCTGACAGCTGACATCACTCAAGGTTAAGCCTTATTTATACTTCATCGCCAGTGTCACGTGCCAAAAACTACAAGCTCACAGCACTTTGCGCTGCAACGTGTGAGCTTGCAGATCTGGTATTTCAGACGCGTGTCACCATCATACGGACTATAGTATAAATTAAGCATAAGACAGGCAAAACAAAACAGCAAGACCCCAAATAACCCACCCTGCAGTCAACAGGGACAAAAGAACAAACGGCATGATTCACTGATTTTGACAGTGACATTAACAGAAACTCTGTGCATGACATGAATTTTAGCTTGTACTGTAATAGATGTGCACATGTAGCACAACTAATGTCTCGTTCCATTTCTGCTGATGCCGAATCCTTCAGCCCTAGAAACTACAGCTGAATATTTAATACCATAATTGTCAGGAGGACCATGGCCACTTTTGCTGATGGACTCAAAAACATACTGTAGGCGTCTTAAGACATAAAATGCTGTGTGAACATTTGTTCGCCGACTGCAGTGCAAGCTACCAGGAACATTTTGAGACGGGTCAAGGAGAGAGTAGGTGAGAGATAGAGAGCAGTGCACAAGCAGCCGTGGTATCGGAGCTGGCGGTGGTTCCATTACCTACTTCACCACCTGTATAGAGGGAGGAGTTGGTCGGGTGAACGACAGCGTCGCTCTCGACGATGGAAATGTCAGCTTGAACAACTTGCAACTACAGATGACGACAGCAACAAGAACAACAACAACAGGCAACGACATGGTGGTCAAAACACAGTGAGTGACAAGGGGCAAGAAGATGACCAAATAAATAAAATATATATACACTGTAACTGAAAGGGTGTTACAAAAACAGGAATTAAAGAAATGAGATCATTCTTTATTGGCTGTTGACGTCACAACACTCAAAACAGGCGACTAGGAACATGGTCTTGTGTTCAATGATTATTCCAAGGGATAAGATCACATAGCCAAAAAGAAAGAGAAAACAGTAGAGTTCTTGGCACTTGCTCGTGTAGCCATTTCTGAGATCCTCATCTACTGATATGTGTGGTGACATCTAAATTCAATGTAGGGGCTGGACAGAAACAATTTGAAAAATAACTGCATTGCTGTTAATGAAAAAACATTAAAGTGATCTTCTGATTGGGATGTTATGACAACTGGTTTTCAAAGCAGGAGGTGTAGGGTTATATACTGTTTTCTCCCGTTCTAGTCAGTACATCTAATTTAGATGTCACCTGATGTATTGGTAATCAGAGATCAATGATGCATCTCGGACACAAATTGCGCCTGCACTTACAGCAAGGCTGCACTCGATAAGTCTGCATGCAGGGTTTTCTGTTGAAGCAATGCCAAGCACCCATGTTTAAGTGGCGACTTGTTCCAAGGCTCCAACGTCTCAACACCAACATCTCCTTAAATTACTGCAATGCAAGCATGTAAATTGATATATAATGCAATGAGGCTGACGTTTTTTTTTTTTACCTCCAAGTACTATAGGAGGATGTGGCAACATGGCAGGTACCTTAAAACATCTACAAACAGGCAAAATGAGCGAAGCAACTGCTCTGAAGACATTTAATAAAATCCTTGAACGAATCCCAAAGAAAAAGGTTTTCCCCCAGGGAAACATTAACTGTGATTAAGAGACTTAATCGTGGGTGATTTATGAAAAATATTGGGTCTCCAGTTCTTAATTGGTACTTTGCATCCAATTGAGTGTTTTGACATCACAGGAGTTGTTTCAAGGATTTTATCTTTTGACAGCAGGGAGAAAGTGTTGGGGTTTTGGAGAGCCTCACCTAGATCATCTTTAAGTTCAAGTTCAGCATTGGTGGGGTTGATGACCCCCTCCACATCAAAGCCAGCCATGTTACTGACCTCGCTGTGGATGAGGTTGAGCTGCGGAAGGGGCAGGGGTCAGGGGGTCAGCGCAAGAGGAGGACCAGTGAGGGAGGAAGAAGAGGGAGGACGCATGCCATACGGAGGAGGGAGAGGTCAAGGAGAAGGAGGGAAGGAGAGGAGGAGGCAAAGCCATTAGAAAAGATTCACACACACACACACACACAGTCAGACACCATCAGCTTAGGATAGGGATACTTTGACTCTTTGGGCCAGTGATATTCACCTTGCCTGAATGCATAGTGACTGAATGTTGAATGCATCTTTTTAGTGATACGCATGTCTAATGTTTAAATGTCAGCAGTGCAACCTGGCATCCCAGAGACATGCTAAATATCTGACTAACAGCAAGAAATTCCTGTCAATGTATTCTGATCATTGATCTGCGCCTCGTTTTCAAAAGAACGCCAACAGTGCCAGGGAGCCATTAAAAAACAAAAAAAACTAGACCGGGTTACATGCCAGTGGGGGTATGATGTGTTGGTGAATTGTGATTAATCCTTCCAAGTCGGTCAGGAGACCCATGACATGACCCCAATCAAATTGCTTTACAAGACAAAACTGTGAAACACCAACTATGTGTTTTCCATAACACAGTTGTGCAGTGGGCATGCAGTTCAGTGAGAGTTCTGCAGTCCATTTAAAATCTCATACAGCTCATCCAGGCCTAGACATTCAGCCTGTGGCGAGACGTAACAGCTGTGAGGAGGACTGAGCTGAAATCCCCAAGGAGAACCAGAATGATCATTGCCCCTTTCAGTTGGGCCTGCTTGGCTTCTATCATATCTCAGTAAAAGCCAGAACACTGCAGTACCTATTATGTTCCGTTTGCGTTTAATCTGTGCATGGAGCGCCTCGTCTAGCTTATGTTCAAGTAGGAACTGAACAGGTCATTGGGTCCCCCTTGAAAATGAGATGCTACATCTCAAGGGACTGTCCCTTCAATAAAAATCTGAAATCTGAAATGTCCTAGCAGAACTGTCCCGAGTCCAAAATGAGGTACAGTAGTAATAGAAAGTAAATCTGAGTTGACTCGGAGGCCTCGTCAATGCAGTCACCTCACGGTGCACCACTGACCAGCACACGAGCGCGTTAATACGAGTATCAATACGAGAATACCACAGCCCTAATGGGCCTAACATACATGAGAACAAACGTTTGACACCGGTTCGTTCGGAAACGGCAACAAATGTCAGAGGCCAAAGGACTGGTCCCAGTAGGGAACATAACTCACTCGTGTATGCAATGTTTCAATCATGGCCAGTTAGTGACTCAGCCAGCCAGCCCGTCAGACAATAAACAACATGGACCCATATTGGCCGACCCCCCGCGGGTCTGGCCTGAAGAACATGTTTCAGAATTAAGTGAATAGTGCTGAATGTGAGGGAAGATGCAACTGAAGAGGCAACTGAATCTCAAATTGTCAAAGTATCCCTTTAATGACAGAAATTTCCAGGGGAATGTATTAAAGAGAGTTAGTATTGCAGGCTTCAAGATTCATGAATCATTCATTATCCCTTCATTTGAAACAAATCATTTATTGAGTTATACCGCAGAGGTTGAATTTTAGACTTGATTAAGAATTGCCCAGTGGGAACGGTAGAGCAGAATAATGAGGTGGATTTGACTGAGGCAGAATTATACAGTGCAAGAGCAAACCCAAGCAAGGACTGGTGTAGCGCATATAATTACTAGACTGTAAAATGTCATGATAGACAGCTATATTTATAGCTGACTTATTTTCCTAAGCATGGGAGAGTTAATTAGTGTTCATCTGATTCATTACCTTGGATTGATTTTTTTTCAGCAACTCCAGCAATCTCTGATTAGCTACCTAGTCAAGTATCCTCGGTGTGCCCTTTATATGGCAAGGGAGAATATTGGAGTGCATCCAAAATGATTTACTGATTGTAGAATAATCACTTTTTAAAATCCAATTGACTTAATGCTGCCTTTTAATCCATTCCGTTTTAACTGCATGAAATATGTAATATGTTGAGTCCTGTAATAAATGCCTATAATGGATCAATGGAGCATACCAAATATGCCGTTTAAATCTACAGTATGTCCATCTAGAAAGGTACAGTGTAGGAGGTTGAAAACATTTCATAACAATGGCTGTGAATTTGGTTTCAAAGCCTGTAGCATGTGATGCATTTGTATGAGAATCCTTCCAAAAATGTGAGTATTTGTTGATGGCGGGTCGCAATCATTGCCGTCTGGGGAATCCAAAAATAGTAATGCGTGTCACCATGCATTAACCACTTAAGCCTGATGCGTCAATAACGTCATACACAGAACATAGACAATCAACAAGCTCACATGGCATTGCTGTGTGATGTGTGTTGTGTGAGAGCTTGTAGAATGGCTATTTTCACTGCGCAACACCGGCACACGACATGCATAAATTAAGCATATAAGCCTGGGTTATTTCTAATTAAATGACATACCCCGAATAGGGATGTCAGGGTTAATGTTAAACGCAAAATCAGTAAAAAAATAAACTACTCTGACTACTAGATGAAATGGCTGTGGAGTGTGGGCAACATCAGCTCCTGATTCACCCCCAAAGTTTTGTACCTTGTTCCATTGCAGCAGCCTGGATTAATTAGCTTGCTAGCATGTGACATAAGCAGCAAGTGAGTTCACAAGAAAAAAAGAAAAGCACAAAGCGTGATTGTTTTAACAGTGGCGGCAGCAAAGCAAGGAGGTACATATACACGTTGCCAAAGCATTCTTTGTTGTTGCAGGCAGCTGAACTTTTACAGTTCCTTTCATACATAGGCTATGTGATCTCCATTTCTCTTGGCCCATGACCAAGGTCCCAGATCTTCTGGATAAACGGAACTCGTTTTCCAGTGGTGTTAAAAGATTAGCATCTTCCACCTTCTTACACTCTGGTGTTTATGTACCCCAGGGAAACGGAAATTAATGAAAATCACCAAGAAAGGGCGAGGCAATATGAGGCTAAATTAATTACCAGCTACAAAATTGAAAACTCACCGTCTTGTTGACAGTTTTGATTGACAAATAGATGAATCAGAGTAAAACAAATACTACATCCAATTTCTCCCTGTACTGTAGTTCATGGTTTAAATACAGTAAACTGCATTACTTGAAGTGATTGAATCAAATATTGTATCACAAATATCACATTAGGTCACAACTTTTATTTGCTGATAGTAAGTATACACACACTTTCATAAACTCTCAACGCATCGTGAGCTTGTAGATCACATATTTTTGCCGGCCACCAATAGGGCTTAAGTGGTTCATCAGACTAGTTGATTATTCAAAATCAATTTATTAATATATCATAAACTTGGATTATTTTAATAAATGTCAAGACTAAGTAGGGAGGTCGAAATGTCGGTTTCTATAGAAGATTCTGGTCAATTGCCCAGCCCTAAGTAGGTAGCACAGACCCGTCGACTAGCGTCTAGTGCTACACTGAAAGAGGACAAGGACACATACCTTTTGTCCCAGGAAGAGGCTCTTGCTGGAGAGCACGGTGAAGCCATCTCCTGGAGTGCCCTCTGTGGTGCTGTCAGCCGACGCCGCTTTGCTCACCTCACCCTGCTTCTGAAAGGAACACATCGACGAGGTTGTCACCATCATACATAGAATTGTACTTACAAATATTTAACATTTTTTTATTTATTTGTGTTGAATGGAACATATCCATAGGTTTCTGAAATGTACATGGAAACGGTAATGGTTATTATTATTAAAGGGTACATTTATATAGCACCTTTATCGAAGGCGCTTTACATTCGAACCGCCGACCCACGGATCATTGGACGACCTGCTCTACCTCCTGAGCCACTCGCCCCATTAATGTGATCATCACGCAAATCTAATAATTGTGACAGGCCTACACATGAACTTGGTTTTATTCAGACATCAGACCTTCCTTTTCATTTCTTAAGATGCAACTTTTCAACATTGACAGAGCACTCGTCCCCTCCCCCCACTTAAAGTCATACTGAGACTTAATTTCAGTCTGTCTTTCTTTGGCGACACCTCTTGCAGTGCTGCCGTCATTGCAGAGTTTGAGGAAGGAGCACTCAAACATTTATGCTGCAGGGTGCTAGAACCCGGCCATATTTTGGAATGCAACATGTCATCAGAAATGGCATTTACGAACATCATTTTGCGCCGAGTGTCTTACAAAAAAAAGTGTTTAATTATATTCACACATGCAGAAGGGTTATTGTGAACAATATAACAGTGGAAAATTATATCATTAGAATGTTGTTGATGCTTGTTCCACCAATGAAGTCATGTTGTGAATTAACTTTACAAGCCATTTCTAATTGCACTGTGCTAAGTTATGAAATGTTGAGCATAATAACAGGAAACGGAAAACATTTGATTAACAATAAGATCATACTGATTAAGAGAAATGTGTGCAATACAGTGACTCATAGAGCTCTTAGCTACAGCAGCAAAGGATGATACTGTATGTAATGAAGATATG
>OOFJ01015421.1:8212-20879 GCA_900323375.1 Benthosema glaciale | reverse complement strand
CACACACACACACACACACACACACACACACACACACACACACACACACACACACACACACACACACACACACACACACACACACACACACACACACACACACACACACACACACACACACACACACACACACACACACACACGCACACAAACACTGAATTGTTGGAAGGAATGACATTTATTATAATGATGGAATGTTATGTTCCTTTTAGGTTGTCTATGAGACCACAGTTGTCACAGGTGATACGCAATATGCAGGAACAGATACAAACATCTTCCTGACTGTATTCGGAGCCAACGGCAGCACAGAGGAGATGATGCTACAGAAGTGCGAAACCAGGTCAGTCTTCACTCTTCAAGGGACTTGAATATGCATCAGTAATGAGGAGACCCTCTGCAGAGTAAAATCTGAATTTAGCTGTGTGGCATTGGCAATTGGCACTGATTTGTCTGATACTTCCAATGCAAACTAGGTTTGAACGGGGCCAAGACGACGTGTTCAACCTGGAGGTAGATGACATTGCTCCTCTGAAGAAGATCAGACTCCGAATTGATGGCACGGGAAGTCGCCCGGACTGGTTCCTTGACACGGTTGGTCACGGATGTCATAGCAGCGGTGGTGTAACAGAGACATACAGAACAATAAAAGCAATAATAAATACATTCATACAATTGCCAGTGTACACAATGAAAATAGCAAAAAAAAGAAAAATAATTTTATTGTGACACACTCTCCTCCACTCTGAGCATTTGAGGCTAGTCAAATGAGCAGGGAGAAGACGTGTTCTGGAGGACGTTTAAGGATAAACCTCACTCATTTATTTTGCAAGGTCTATAGCTTCCTAGGGATGCTAGTACCCCTGCCATTACTTCAGCACTCATTCACTCATCCATAATCATTATCATTATAATGTAAATGTTTACTTTTAATTAACCTGAGATAGCCTTTAGTGCCATTCTCTCTCCAGATAGTTTGTGAGATATGAACCTGTGGCTGGTAGACTCTCAACCAACTTTACTCTCTCAACTTTACAGTACATGTCACAATGTCTTCTGTAGATCACGCTGAAGAACTTGACCACGGAGGAGGCATATGTGTTCACCTATGAAGAGTGGCTGTCGAAGACCAAAGGACCAAAGAGGACCATGATATGCGAGCTGGCAGCTGTTGTGGATGATGAGGAGATGGTGGAGAAAACAACCTACACCATCGAAGTACAGACCAGTGACCTCGGAAGTAGGTTCACACACTATACAGTCCTATACATACTGTGGTTCCTCCTGGCCTATGAAAAAGCTTAACTCTCTTTTTGTAACATTATTGCTCTTCATTCCTTTGTTACTGTATTCCAGATGCTGGCACTGATGCCAACGTGTCTCTGATTGTTTTTGGAGAGTACGGGGACACAGGGACACTGGTAATGCAGCACAGCACTAACAGGAACAAGTTTGAGCGTAAAGGGAAGGACGTGTTCAAATTCCCTGACCTGATCAGTATCGGTGAGCTCTCCAAGGCCCGGGTGTGGCATGACAACAAAGGTGAGGAGGTGATGGCAGGGATGAGTTTTAGAAAGGCATACCAGCAAGAAAGTGCATCATTGTTTTCATGATTTTTTTTTCTTTTTCCAATCAGTCATATTCAATACTGTCTGATCAGAATCAGATTTTTTTTTTATTGTGAAACTAGACTAGACTTTCTCTCCACCTCTTTAGTAAAAATAAAATGTATTTTCAGGCTGAGATAGCAATTTCATCTATAAATCACGAGGGAGAACTTATACAGGACAAAGAAGAAAAGACAAATTGGACGTAGTATAATAGTAAACGAGGATCTGTTGCCCATAGGTCCTTGTCCAGGGTGGCACCTTGAGTACATTGATGTGAAGGATGAAGCCATGAGCCAGACCTTCAGGTTCCCATGTGACCGCTGGCTGGCAACGGGTGAAGATGACGGGCAGATCATGAGAGAGCTGGCCTGTGCTAACAATGACAACGTGGACCTCAGTGATAAAACAAGTTAGTGTATGATTTACTAACTGTCCAGCTGTCTATATACAGTATAGTATGACAGTATATGTAGTATATACTGTCTATATAATAATATATGTGCTGATAATAATAATAATAATATATGATCATAGTATTTGTATATATTTATATAACTATATATTTGTTACTGAGTGTACATGTGCTGTGGATTGGATTGGAATTAAATCCTGTCCAAAAGAAATCTGAAACATTTTTGGAAAGACAAAAAGAGAGAATTTTCCAGAAATGTTTTGGAAACATTTTATAACTTGTGGGGATTTCTTTTATTTTAGGTCACCCCCAAAAGAGTCACAGCCCTGTTTGGGGAAACACAGTTTTAAGTTTCTGCTGCTGCCCAACCTATCTTTTTTTTTTATGTTTCAGAATATGAGATCGCTACAACAACTGCTACCACAGATAATGCTGACACCTCTGAAAATACCTGGATCGTGTTGGAAGGAAAGAAACAACGTTCAAAGGAGTTTGTTATGGAGAATAAGAAAAAGAAGTTCCAAAGGTAGGAGCTCAAAGAGACCGTAGCTTGCTTTATATGTGGCTTTGCAGAATCTTCTCTCTTCCACTTTGTTTTTCCACCCTTTTATCTTCTTACCCCACTTTCTGTTCTACACACATTATTCTCAGACTCTCAGGAGAGTTAAGTCATCATGATGTCTCTAGTAAAAAACATCCTGGAACAGCACCAGCGATTTACCACCTATCTGTATGCAGGTGAAACTGGATTTGACTTTAATGGATTTAATGGACTTAACTTTCTGTGTGTTTACAGTGGTGCCACAGACACATTTGAATTTTCATCCAAGCATGTGGGGCAGATAGCTGGCATCTGCCTCGGCCACATAACTAAAGAGGGCAAGAAGGTGAAGGGGGAAAGTTTCTGGCATGTCATGGAGGTTGTGGTGACAGAAAAGGAGCTTGGAAACAAGTGAGTGAAAGTTAGAATCATAAATAAACATGTAAACCACTGGGTCCATATCTGAAATAACACAAATGAAAAGTAGCCTATTGTTCTAACCACTTCAGCCATACGTACTTCATTGACTGACACATAGCGAAGATTGGTCATTTGTAATATAATCAAATCATGCACGTATACAGTATGTATGCATGCATGCAAATCAAACCCTGATAGTAAACAGCAATTTAGCAATGCTGATCCTTCCTAACCACCATGTCTCTGCCCACCCCTGCTGTCTACTGTAGGTATTTCTTCCACTGTGACGCTCGGATTCCTCTGGCATCTAAAAAGGACGAGTTTCAGACCTTCGAGTGTTACAAGTCCATAGAGAGCTTTGCGAGCAAAGTTCGCAACCTTGTTCCTGTCAAGTATGAGATCATTGTCATTACTGGGGACGTCAAAGGGGCAGGCACAGACGCCAACGTTTTCATCACCCTTTACGGTGTCAACGGGGACTCTGGCATACGACAGCTGAAGCAAAAGTTCCGGAACCTTTTTGAGCGGGGACGGACGGACCGTTTTGTTCTGGAGATGCTGGATCTGGGTGAGCTGCTGAGAGTGAAGGTGGAGCATGACAACTCCTCACCCAGTCCAGGGTGGTATTTGGAGTGCGTTGAAGTGACCAACACAGCCAATTCAGTGACCACTATCTTCCAATGTGGGAAGTGGTTGGACACAACCAAGGCCGATGGGCAGATTCAGAGGGTGCTGTACCCCAGGTATTAGGTGATAGGGGCTTACAGTACATAAAAGGACATTGGATCCAAGCCCAGTTCTGGACTTGGGCAGATGAGGACTTGGGGAATAATTCCTGCTAGTTCTTAACATATGACATGTCAACTGTGTGAGATGTGTAAATGAACGCTCCGTACTGAACTGAACCAGATTACATTGTTTACATGAATCTTACCAGAAAGAAATGCCAGCATTCAAATGTACAGCATCTGTCAAACAGTTACCGCACCATTTTATACATTTGCTTTACATATTTGAAGCATATATGTGGAAGCATATACATACGTAGCATATGTATGTATTCATAATAAAACGGAGATGATAAAGCACGTACTTAGAACCATAATTGTATATGGCCAATTTGTAATGTTCAAACATGCAAGTCAAATAAAACAAGGAGAGGGCATATTTATTTAGACTGGCTGTTGCGTGTTGTTGCTACACACTGCTTTTCTTAAAGGAGCATTCAGTGATTTGGCGAAATAAACCAGTCTGCCACGGTACCAAGATATGCACATACACACGCTCTACAGTGGGGGGACATGCAACAGGCCAACAGCATGTGCACCAAGGACCAAGGCCCGCCCTGCTCGATCCTGATTGGAGGAAGCCACCCTCTATCCTGATTGGATGAAGGCTTTGCCACCCAAAGCCCAAAGTTAAACTAGGTTTATTTTTTTCACCCTGCGGTTCACTGGGGATGGGGAGGAACTAATTATATGGTCAGCACACTCTATAGTAGGGAGGATTATCACAAAACGAGAAAGAAAAGTGATTTTTAATTAAGTGAAATCACTGAATATACCTTTAAGGTGAGAATACCACAGTAGAACGAGACATATAAGTTAGATACGTTCTCAGCATTTTCGGCAGTTTATTTGAAAAACACATACAAAAAGATCATATACAAGACAATAAATAAAAAAGGAGACAGAACAGTTTGGGTTAAGCTATGCAACTTTTTGCATCATCATTAGTAATAAATACAGTACAAAATCCACCCAGAGTGAATCTAAAGATTTTCCACAATATTCACTGATCATGTTATTCTTCATTATGATTTAGCTATTGCTTTCATATTATTGATACATACTTCTACTTTTCTATAAAATACTCAAGATCATAAAACATTGCGCGGTTACAGCAAAACAGCAGTGTGTTGTACAAAGATGGCCACTTCCCTTTTTCACTGGCAGGTTAATAATCAACATTTTTTTCAGCAGCAAAGAAACATCTGAAATATTCAAGAAGGTACAGCATCATATTAAACACATCTACAGAGCTACTCCCACGTACACATAGGAAAACCTGAGAAGGACATGCATTAAAAAGCTTGTGCTTTAAGATCTACTGTTCATTCCGGTTCACCAGCTTGAGTTAATACTATGGCTACTGTCCAGTTCGCTCTGGAGTAATGGGGTACACTGTGGAGGGCATGGGGTAAGGCCAGTGATAGCAGGAAATGAAATAATAGTAAGACCAGCCAGCGTTATTCCAATCCAATAAATGGTACAATAATAAGCAGGATTAGTAGAATATTATTAAGAAATGCACACCGAAAATGTGGTTAGCTTATTATTCCCAGGTGTAAAACACGCAATCTATATTGTATACCACAGTAATACACCAGAAATTTGCTCAACATAAATCAATAGCTCAAGTTAGCATGTTAGCCGCCTCCTCGGCCCAACACAAACATCGCAATTTGCCAGCAATACATAGTACCAAATAATACAGTTCAATATGTGGGTCCTAAATAAGCACTGAACTGAGATCCAGATAGTATGGATTATCATAAACATGGTCAACTCAAAAACAAAACACGACACCCATAAACTCCAAATTAAATATGGTTGATTACTGAAAGTAAAGCTGTATCATACTTCAAAAGCAAGTCAGTTGTTGAGCCATGCTAAGACAAAGGGGCTATATGCCGTCATCATCTGCTTGATCCAGTTCACCCACAAGACTCAAGCAGAGGATAAAATTCAAAACAAAAAAATAAATAAAATAAAAGAAATGACATGGATGGATGGAATGTAATCCAGATCAACAGCACCATGCTGGCTAGAAATAGTGTTTAGAACACTCCTAGTCAATATTCAACAAGTTTCTTTTTTTCTCCTTTGAAAAAGAAAACACAAATGGCATGCAAAAGCATCCCCACCGACCAATGCATAATGAGGTATTATTTTTTTTGTTCAATATTTTGTTATTTCTAAATAAATATATTGATTAAATTGCAAAGTTATGAGATAGAGACATTAAATACTCCACCACAATAGCTAGCTAGCTACAGTTAGTAATAAATAATGATTGTTAAATACTTAAGGCATCTTTAATCACAGCATTCTATGTGAACTAGCAAGCCTCCATGTTCATCCATCTGTAGTTTTTTCTTTTTTTGGATGGAGGTTTCGTACGAAGGAAAAAGAAAAAATGCAACACAAACAGTCAAGTTACCCTCCAAAAGACCACGAGGAAGCATGGAGATACCTTCAACTGAATACAAACACATAATCTAGGACAAGGAGACCCCACACCACCAAACCAAAAAGATCAGGCAACTCCATATTATAGTGCATTTACAAAAACACAAGCTACATTATAACGACAATAAATATGTTTTTGCAGCATTGCAGCTATTTCTTCAATATGGTAAATATGGACAAGCACTAAGCGTATTAGTACCACGTCCAAATTGGCATGAGAGCAAAAATCATAAGACAAATAATTTAAATAAGAAAGGCGGGAAAAAAGAGAGAAAGAAACACATGGAAGAAAGAGACAATCTAAAGAATATTCAAACTTAAAGTTAAGAAGAATAATTGTTTGGTATTTTTTAATGGATGGCTTTTTCTCCCTTTCACCCTCCTTCAAGTGAACTAATCCGACATGGTTCATGCATGATATAGAGAAAACGGCTTCTATCGCTGAACTTATTATGGTCGTTCTAGCAATACCATACACTACTACCATGATGACAATCATACACATTCTAGCACATATCACAGGCAAACTAGTTTTACTTTTCCCTGTAACACCAGACAGTCTTTTATCAAATGATGGGAGCAACTTAGGTTGAAATGAACTGAGCCAATACACAACGGAGGCAATTCACTATAGAAATCACATGTGCTTGTTCAATAGGCAATAAGGTTCTGGTAATAGGTCATACAAATGTCGTTCTCAATTCACTTCAACGGCAAGACTCAGGCACTGCATCCTCAAGCCCATGCCAGCCTCTCATGATCATGCCATGAATGAGGCGACGGATACCAAGTTGCTGTTCGACACAGATCTACTCACACCAGTCATCAGAAGACAATGCCACACTGGTCTTATGCTTAATAATTTATAAGCCGTTGTACGGCGATGCCACTTGGCAAAAATAGCATACTAATTACTTGTTGTGAGCTTTCAGATCTACTATTTTCACAGAGCGCCATGTTGTACAACAAAGTAGAAATCAGGTCTTAGCCCGGTGTCCAAGGGCAACTTGGATCTCATCAGTATGAGGAGGGGGAGGATGGGGGGGGGGGGTTATTAGGTGCATTCTCGTCCTCCGCTATGGATGAGTGGTGGTCATCAGAATCATAGTATACGGTTCACATGCACAGACACAGTCCCTGTTTCTACTGCTCCACAACAACAACACAGCCCAAGCCTGCCATACAACATGCACATCTGAAAGAAAGGCCTCTGCTCTAGGGTATCAGAGGCCCAACTACGACACTACACAGATCACTGGAAGCCATGCCTGCAGGTAGCGGATTTAGCAGAGACTCCGATGGCATCTACTAACTGTAAATCCAATACCGTGATAGACGAGAGAGAGGGGGGGGAAGGGGATGTTTGTTTTTGTCTTTTTTTTCACACAGCTACCTCCTTCCTCAGTGCCTATGAAGACTTCACCTACCACCAGACATCCCCACGCAGTCGTACTTGCCCTGTCTGTAGATTTAATTTTCACATACGTACATATTTCTCAAAGCGAAAGGCTCTTTTTTCTTTTATTTTTTTCTTTTTGCTTGCTACACAACACTGTTACTCTGTAAATACTTATTCAGCACTACACTCCAGTACACCACAGGCATTCAGCTACAAGAGTTCACACTAGACAACCTCATGCTAATCATTTGATAATGCTCTGTACAGATGTGCTGAGGGAGGGCTGGGTTAGAGTGCAGCTTAAAGGATTTTTCACAGGCCTGGGGGGAAAGAGGGTTAAATGTAATGGCAGAGAAATGGCCTCCACCACTCAACCACAAAACAGTTTGAAATTATTTTGAAAATAGCCAACATAGAAGCTCACATGTTGCGATGCGATGCACGAGCTTGTAGATTGCCTATATTTTAAATATTCTATTTTATCTTTGTGGTTAAACGGTTAAGTGGTTAATCAGACAGACAATCACAGGGAGCCTCAGCACATCTGTCCATACATACATTTCGCCTCCAATCGTTTGTCAATCTGTTTGGACATCCACCTATGCCGATCCATCCGTCCGCCCGCGTTACGCGTGGACCCCCGTTCCCTGTTGTGTTGCGTGTGTGAGTGTGCTTTGTTGATCCCTCTGTCACATTGGTTGTCTTCTTCGGCTGGCTCAGAAGGCAGGCTTGTTGAGTGATGCAGAGGGAGGAAGAGGGACGTTTGGCAGAGCTTCCCCTTGGGGGAAGGAAGGGAGGGGCGGGGGGGGATTACAAGACCAGATCCAAAGCTGCAAAGGTCAGGAGGAGGAGGCATCAACTGTCTGGGGTCAGCTGGGTCTCAATGTCCACTCTGCATATGGGGCACTTCCTGCTGGTGGCCAGCCACTGGTCCACACACGCCTGGTGGAAGAGGTGCATGCAGGGTAATCTCCTGAGCAGGGGGAGGATAGAAAACACAATATACTGTTAACAATAAAGGAAATCCATGTGTATCAATCAATAACATTAGAACAAAAACACATGTGAGAGGAACAGCTACTAATACTAGGTTACCCTGAGCTACTGTCAACGGCATTGAAATGAATTCCCTATGACTCACAGATGTGTACACAGATGTGTGTACTCCAGTTTGAGTCAGAAAGTATAATGCAAGCTGTGACAGTGGGTTTGAGAAGAGTGTATATTATCCCTCTTCACTGTAAAATAGATCAAAATGTACTCAGGTTTTGTTTTCTTTTGTTATTCCACTTCCGGTAGAAATTTAACTTAGCCTGCTAGGGCTGTAACACTGGTCATGCGCTATAAGATTTTGTTAAAGGATTGACCTCATAGGCATAATTTACAGTTAGATTTTACATAGCAATACTTCTGCAGGAGTTTAGCTGTCTATAAGTGAGTCAATCCAGCCAGATCTAATGTCGCAAACCACTGTACTTATCAGCGCCACATTTCTTGTGCACATCAAGCTTCAATAGAAATAAGAAACCTCAGAAATATCCAGAGTAAATAATGTTTCACCATAACAGTAAACTTCATTTGGGAAGAGTTCTCTGTATGAATAGGGGCGGGTGGTATGAATGAGACAAAGTACAATTCATTCATTGTATTCCCTTTCAAGAAACTGCTATTTACGAATGTATGGTTATACCTGACATCCTCCCCGTCTTCGAGCATCGACAGACAGATTGTACATTTTTCATCAGTGTCCAACTCCTCGTCATCCAGACACATTTTCAGGTCCATCATAGGTATTCTCTGGAACAGGAAGCAAACAATGAGGTAAATTATACAGTGTGTGTGTGCTGTGTAGTTGAACGGTAAGAGCTGTCACGTTGCTGCCATGGCTGTCAAGAGACACGGTCCCGCACAAAATCAAAGAGGCACCTCCTTAACACATCCGGAGCGAAGAGCGTCTCCAGACGTCTTATCAATTACAACCGACCGGTTGCGAAGACGTCTTAGCGCGATATCATTGATATCAAACGATCATCATAAATACGGACTATATTTGGGTCCGGAGTATTTTGGCCTATACTGCTTCCCGTAGCCTCTGTGATGAACACCACGCCATTCACTTCCGTGTTTACACTCTGAAGGGAAGCGTCGTAGCTCCTCTCCTAGAGCGAGCAGCAGGTCCTTTCTGCAGCTTGGTGGTGCCGAGATAACGCTCTGCCTTTCTCTGGCAATAGCCACTCGGAATGGAATATCACTTTTTCGCTTTTCTGTGTTGGTCGGATGGGGGGGCTTTCAAAGTGAGCTCTGGAGCTGCACTGGCAAGGTCTACCAATCAATTATTTTTAATTTGGTGTATCAGATGTGTTAAGGTAGTCACATTCACTGAAATTTGATGTCCCATCTGCAATACTGGGCGTGGAAGTACAATGGATTCAACAACATCCTCATATTCTGTAGTGTTTGTAGTGTTCTAGCTTCTCCAACTCTTTCCGAATCCAGGTGTTGTTAATTAAAGATGCAAAGGGTGTTTTTTAATTCATTTCACACTCAAATCCTCTGCAGCAAGCTGAGATGAGTCATCCCTCGCACTGAGTCGGACCTGCTGCAGAGTGGAGACCTGTCTGACTTATCTATTGACAGATAAATGTTTCTGAACATTTGCTCCTCTCTAGCCAATGTTCCCTTCTTTTCACCACTTAATTTATATGAATAAAATCATATTATGTGTGTGTGTGTGTGTTTATGCTTGTTACGATCACAAAATTAAGTTGACAATTGCCCCACAAATAACTATAATTGACAAATAATAGTATTCACAGAAATTACTGACATAAATGTTATACTGTTATACTTATAATTGTGATAACGATTATGCTAAATAATTGTGATTATCTCAAATAATTGCGATTAGGCGATTAAATAATAATTGTGACAGGCCTATACACAGTACAGTAGATGCCTATTGTTGTATTGCATACGGCACCAACTCAAGCACAGCTTGTGTTCTGTTAAGGATCATGTTCTGTCTTACCTTCTTATACTTGTGTGGGAAAGTGAACCTCTCTATGGTGGTCTGAACTGCTCCACGGTTCACGCTGCCAAGCCTATCCTCCAACTGCAAAAGCTCCTACAAAATGCACAACAGCAGGGGCAAAACATAACATCCAAGGGGTAAGCCTTTTTTTGTACAATTGGAATTTGACAAAACTGTTATCCAACACCTGCCAAGTTAAAACCGAAACAGACTTTTGACCATAAATAAGAATATCTATGGAAAAATAGAGGGTTTCAGTGATAAGGCTGGTATTTTAATGGTCATGAATGGCTGATTCTTGCTCAGATCGTGAGCCATAGGTGCTCGAGTAGTAAAGTAATCAATGACATGGCAAATGACAAGAACATTGTCTCAAGATTAAATACATTCAAAGAGATTTGGAATCCATAAAGAACATCGGTGACACACTTGAGCCTGATAGGGCATTGGTCACAGACGATGATAAATTGGGTAAGACAGGTTTGTCTGATGAAGAGAGGAAGGAGCGCAGGCGGCCGGACTTACCTCATAACTCTCTCTAACAGCAGATGCATGGCGGGAGGGGTTGAGACTCTGCAGTGCTAGCAAGTGGAGCTGGGGGTATGGATAGTTTCTGATCTCATGAACAACCTGGAAGATAACAAGCAAACGTCAATCCTGCAATGGGGAAATCAGGGATGTCAGGCAACCCTGTGTTATATTGCTTCGGATGGCATGCCCACAAGAGAATTGGGGGGGATCCCCCACACTCCACGAGTATGACATTAAGAGTAACATTGCCACTGAGATAATATGGTCAAATTGTTTGAACTTTCGTTGACACATTACTGTCATGATTAGACTGCGCTGAGGTGGGCTCACCACTTGCGTTGAGGCGTTGTTTCTGGGGAAGTGGTGCATCCTGGGAGAGGTCAAGTAGTGCTGATAGTGCTGTGGCAGAGGGTGGATGTGGTACTGGTGGGGGGGGAGCCCAGCATCCACACTCAAGTCCCTAGACAGATAATGAACAGAAAAACGTGTTTTAGTATATAATCAGAATGTCTGTGCACAACCATAATAAGGTAATCGCTTTACGGTATCTCATTTAGCCTCGTCTCATCTATTTATTCAACTCTGCTCTATCGGGTGGTTCCTTACCAGTCTGTTCCCTCGGCCAGATAACGGGGCTGCTGGACCACAGGCTGAGGAGGGACATGGAGAGGAGGAGCAAACTCGTACCCAGGCCGCAGTCTGTGGGGCTGGTGAGGAACTCTCTCTGGGGTGCGTCTAAGGAGGATTAACAATGTTAACACAGTATTAGGAATTTGTCAGATTCCGGGAGCAAAGTTACCTTAAATGTGGTGATGCACAATATTATCCGTAACATATCGATAGTCTGATATTTCAAAAAACGAAATCTGTATCGAACCTATATCAAAATATTCTATATTTTTTTCACGGATAGACATTTTCTTTTTACAGATATTTCATTAATATTGACGCAATAATAATGTGACCTTTGATATAAATATATCATACCAAAGTAATGTCGGTATCAGTCGATTTGACCCTGAATATGATCGTATATATCGATATGATATATGATATGACGATACCATTATTTTCAATATCGTGCATCTCTACTTAAATATGGTATTAACACTTCCTTACAAGAAACTGACAAGTCTATTCCTGATATATGCAAACCAAGACCTCTGCAAACCAATGCACTGTCGAGATGCCAACTTGTGCCAACTTGTTTACCTGGACTCTCCCACCAAGCAGGAGGCACCGGGGAGGATTCAGACCTCTATTCGCCACAGTGACGGGCAAAAACTACCCCTGCACCACCTGAGTGACCCCAACATTCATCCCGAATACGTGATGTGGGTCCATACCTGGAGGGTGGCAGGATGTGTCGGTGCTGGGCCTCAAGGATCTGTTGCTGGAGGAGGTATTGCTGGTGTAATGCCTGAGGTAGGAAGGGAGGGGCAGGGATGTCCTGGAACTGGGGTGCGGGCAGGGGG
>OOFJ01015196.1:3013-13454 GCA_900323375.1 Benthosema glaciale | reverse complement strand
GTCAGGGGGGCAACATCAAGGCACTGAGCATCTTAAAAAAAAAAAAAAAAAAGAACAACACGCAGGCAACACGCCTATTTTCAGAGCCTCTCACCTGTTTTCTGCAGAGCGAGTGGAGCTGCCTTCGTGAGGGGCTCAGGACTCGGAGTATCTCTGAGTCAAGGACGATGTGCAGCCACACGGCTGACTGGCAGACAGCAGCTCCCCTGTTGGGTGGCACGGAACCCAGAGGCTCTCTTTTGATTGGACGGTCCCACGTCCTGAGGGTGTAATTAGGAAGTGGGGCAGAAAAGGTTCAGAGACGCCTGTTGCACCAGTTGAGGTGCAAATGACCCGTCATCTGCTGTAAGGATAATGACATGCGTGCCAGAGGAGTGTTGATGGTACAAAGCCTGCAGTTGTCATCGTCACCAGCGCGCACCAGAGCATGAGAGCTGTTGTTGAAGCGGCCTCACCTTGCTCACTTTTGTGGCGACCTCAACCTAAAGGGCGAGGTCGCGTGCATGCATCCGCCTGGGTGATGGCAGACCGATGGGCGAGCGCTGGCGCTTTGGCATGGGGGCCGGGGTCAGATCAACATATGGAATTAATTTTGTACTGGCCATATATGGAGCGTGTCTTGAGTGTACAGGGTTTGAGGAGGTCATATCAACATACTGAATGTCAGAACAGGAAGGACGGGTGGGGAAGGATCAACATATGGAATGTCAGAACAGGTCAGCTCCACATATGGCGATCTAAGGGTTTGAGGTCAGATGTAGAGTTGCTGACAGGCTCCATATATGTCGTGATCTTCATACTGTATATGGAGATGGCCATATGGTGGTGTGATGTGTCACGAGGCGTGATGTCACAAGGTGTGACCATATATGGATACGTGATGTCACAAGGTGTGACCATATATATGGAGGCGTGATGTCACGAGGTGTGACCATTTATGGAGGTGTGATGTCACTAGGCGTGACCCATAGGCCTATATAGAGGCGTGATGTCATGTGACACATAGATATGCAGGTTTTTGTAGTAAATGATAAAAGGTTAAAAAGCACATATATAGAACTGAATAGCTCCATTCTTTGTGTTTGTTTTGGATTTGTAGTTTTATGTGTGCGGAGATGTGCATTTGTCCACATAAGGCACTGTGTGTGTCAGTGTGCTCGTTGTCACTCAGACAGCCTGTCTCTAGGGCCATTGGGAATTGACGGGCTGACAAAGCACGTATGACCCCCCCAGCTGCTGCGCCGATGGAGCCTAATTGGAAAGTGTTTATGCGCAGTTGACATTTAGATATTTGCGGTGGCCTCCCTATAATCCAATCTGGCGCGCGCCGGTGAAAGCCCCTATATTTGCTTGTGACATTTATAATGCATGGCGTGCCGCGGAAGCGGGTAATATGTGGTTAAATCTTCTATGGGCATACCTGTATGAGCTCTGCAACTCCCTCATATGGACAGTGATGATTATAATTGCTGTGCCCATTTTTATCCAGCTGTTATCAACGAAAAGCAGAACTCTTTCCGTCCAAAACGTCAGTGTTTTTTGCAACGTAGATAGCTCGTGAGATTGCTTTGTAAAACATCCGCGTTTTGCATGCTGCATCTTTTAGTTTATAGTTTCAATGTAATTTACTGCCTACACATAAACGGCGCGTTCTTCCATCACCTCCAATTTCTAACCAACTCATTGTGACCCTTTGTGCCGTATCTCGGTTCTATAGTACATACTGTACTGTACTGTACTTTATGTGCTCTATAGCGCTGTCTGCCCACCCCTGCACAGGTATAGGAGTGTGCAAAAAAGGGTCATGTGCACGGAGGTCAGAGAGAGGGCACGCCCACACACTATAACTCTGCTTGTGATAGGAGCTGCACTGTTATACTAAACTTTCACTGACTGTTCCTCCACCACATGAAGCTACAGAGCAGTGGTTCTCATTTTCATGGTGAGGAACCACCAAATCGATACGTATAGTGTGTATTTAGCATCTCCTCCCATTTGAAAAGACGTGTCAGCACTGCAGAGAAGCCTGTGTATTTTTTTTGGAATGCATGATTGTGAAAGATTTTCCAACATCTTTTCGGAAATACGGTTAGTGTGTAAAAAAGGGGGAAGAAACAGTGTAAAATACGTTAAAATGGTTAAACTGAATTTCATGCCAATTCGGTATACTGTATATCAACTCATTATTAGCCAAGTCTTGATAACATTTAACTGGACCTGTTCGTCTGTATCAGATTGAACGCTCTCTCTCTACCCTGTTGGCAGTAGAATTCTGTTGTTTTTGTATTTCTGTCTCCTCATATAAACTGAAAAAGGAGATCTACAGTATGCGCACCCCAAGAACTTTTTGCAGGTGCTGGAGTTACAGTATAGGTAAACAATGATGATCAAAAACATAGAAGT
This sequence comes from Benthosema glaciale, assembly GCA_900323375.1. Taxonomy (NCBI): domain Eukaryota; kingdom Metazoa; phylum Chordata; class Actinopteri; order Myctophiformes; family Myctophidae; genus Benthosema; species Benthosema glaciale. The sequence goes on along the minus strand of OOFJ01015196.1, from coordinate 11,051 downwards.
ACTGCATATTTCTATAGTGCTCCAAAAAGTTTATTCAGCAAACTTTAAGTTTCATCACTAAAGCCCTATTCATAGTCCAGTTTTTCGGTGAAGAGGTGATCACAGATACGGTGGTACTGGTTGGTAAAAAACAGAGATGTGTTGTGTGAGCAGTGACCACCGCAGCGTGACGTCATGTTGTATAGTTTTCGGTGGTCGCCTCTTCACAGAAAACTGGACTATGAATAGGCCTTTAGTCGTCATCATCAGGTAAACTCTTTTATATATAAAAAATCACACAAACGTGTGAACTGAGTGGTGCATTGGTGAAATAGCGCCCGCTGTTGGTACGCTAAACATAGTGACATTTGGTACTCTAAACATAGTGACATTTGGTACTCTAAACATAGTGACATTTGGTACTCTAAACATAGTGACATTTGGTACTCTAAACATAGTGACATTTGGTACTCTAAACATAGTGACATTTGGTACTCTAAACATAGTGACATATGGACAAAGCCAGGCCTTGGAGTGGTTGCACCACTCAAAAAGAGCATAAAGCTGCACCATAATTCAAATGACAGTCACTGCTCAGTCAAGCACGCCATACGTGCATTTTCTTGATTTTCAAACGTTAACATATATTGAAATATGGAGCACTCGTTATGAACGGTTTCTCTGCTTTTATATTTTCAGTTGATTCTACAAGCTAATCCCACAGTTTGATTTATATCAGATTTAATGCCCCTGTGATGCTGATGAGGAACATGCCATGTCTACAGTCAACATTTCATTAATTACTTAGAAGACAAGGAGTTGGCAAAAGCACTTTTCCAAAAGTCAGTAGTCAACAAGCATTGCCAAGTAATAAATCATGGATTATGTAAATAAAGCAGATCTTCTGTCTCATAGACAGTGTATGTACTGTAATGAACTTGTCAGATAGAAGCAGTGCTTCTTGCACCCAGTGCCCTCGTTGATCATATAATTCTCCTCTGAGATGATAATCATAATATTTTGGCACAGACTTTTACAAGATGCCCCAACCTGCTCGTTCCCCTCTCCGTTTTTTTTTTAATGATCTGTTTTATTCATACAGTAGTTCTCTGGCTTCATTTCCCCTCTGATATCTAGGTCACCTGTGTTTCCTGCATTAACAACCAACTTGTTCAAAGAAACAAACCTCGGGACCAGCAGTTAATTAGTAACTGTGGCATAGTCGTCACGCACTTCATTCATACAGATCTACAAGCTCCCAACGCGTTGTGATGCAATGCATTTTTCACATTTGACACCGGCACGCAACTAAATCAGGCTTCATTGTCATTTGAGCTATACCACTACTATGAAATCGGAGTATAGCCGTGGTCTTTGATATGCAATCAAGTTCCAGCTGTTTTCCGTTGGGTTCTGTTCTGTTCAGATTGACAATATTGTCCAGGTCTGCGTTGCCTGCAGACCTCCATCCAACCCTCAGCTGCTGAGTGGCAGCGCAGAACAAGGAGTGGTGATTACATAGCGATCCACAGCTATTACCCAAGAGGTGGAAAACATGAGCTCTTCCAAACGGCAACACATCAGCTCTCCACCATGCAGCAGCATTCCCAGAAACGCTGACCACTAATGATAGTGGAGCAGCACCTGAGCATCCTGCATGTCAGCGAGCACCAGCCTCTCATGGGAAGGACAATTCCATAAGCTGATTTAAATGACGGGTTTGGCAGCATTACATAGCTAAATCTCAAAACACAGTATGTGTCCCCCCCTCGGGCTGTACTCATACAGCAGTTATAGGCAGGCGCCCAAACAATGACGACATCCGCATACCTGAATCATATATTTGATATTCCATAGGGCATGCCCCGATCAATATGCTGTATCAACAGAGCTTAAATTGATGTCTACGGAAATACAGTAAATATATCATCTTAGTAACATGTATTGACACATCTGTAAATCTATGATCGCTTTTACTGTTGTTATATGATGACTCATGGGCAATCAGTCAGGAATTTGAATCGATTAGTTGCTGTGTCCAATTAATGAGATAGTGCCCATGTAAAAAAATAAATAGTTGGTGATACACAGTAGCAAATAATTTTATTCTTTGGCAATGTCCATAGTTCAGCAATACATTATCCTCAAGTATTGATTGATTAATCTGGTTGCTTTCTCCCTGTTGATTTCCCTTGGGAACGACACAGGTTTTACCAGCTGAATAATGCTGTATACTTCTGTTTCAATGTAGATTCAAACACTACTTTAAATGCACCCGAGAATTACTTAGCAATGATGCATTACGCAGAAGCAGGCTAAAACTTGGGCATAATAGTTGATTGACTAGTGATTTATTTTGTCCACAGAATGGAACAGAATTTCTCAGAATGTGCTGGCTTGATGATCTCATAGTATCCGAGATCGCTTTTCCCAGGATGGTCTGCTGTCTGAAAATTGAATTCTGCAGGCATGATGTCAGATGACATGCTGTTAAAGACATCCGAGGGTCAAGGGAAAAGGAAATGGCTCCAGCGACTGAATAATGTAAAGAAAATGAGAACTGGAGGCAGATTGGCAGGGTGCACGCTCCAAAAGAAGAGAGCATGCTCCCTGCAGATAATTAGATGCATTGAACAGTAAATTACCTCCAGCTGGACACCCATTTTCAGAGTTTGCGAGTGGATCAGGGCTGAAACCGGAACACTCCAGTTGTAGCACTGATCCACACGCGGGTACACAATCTGTGTCGATGCAGCATTCATTGCGATTCTTGATGGGAATGCATAGCAACACCATGACCTGCTTCTGGTCAAAAGGGAGCTGCATAATGAGCTATTTCAGAATTTAAGTGCCTAATTATACGCACAGGCATGCACTTAGCCACCTACCCACACATACTGTACTTGTGCACACACAGTCACTCTGCATGCAACAATTCACTCAATCACTCTTTTTGGTAACGTAATGGAATAATTGCATTCAAAATAAGAGATATTCGTTATTCTTGGATAAGCTTAGATAATATGTCATGTATATTAATAGTCGAGTTGTTCAGCGTGGATGGAGCGACGGTAGATCTGAGTTTATGAATTCACAAATGTGAAAGGCATTTGGGGACTTACATCGTTGGCAGTGTGCAAAATACATTTGCCACAGATTTGGTGGTTTACTAGACAGACGCACAGACAGGCACACAGACAAATGCTCTTCTAGATGGCTCGCCCAGTCGCCCTATAGGAAACAAGCTGTAATAATAGCTTTCTTTTGTATCATGACTACCTCAGGTGATATACAGTACTATATATTCCATAGAGATTGAAATAACAAAAGTCCCGATAAGGAGTTAACACTGCATTGCTTCTAGCGCATGATAGATGGCACAGTGAGATTCGCCATACATATCCTCACTTCATCAGCAGATCTTTTATTGAAGCCGCTGCTGTCACTTGCTGGAATCGGCCAAAAGCCCAGATTAATCTAGGAGACGTGTTATGCATCTCTTCACGCCTCTTTGCTCGGTTGAAAGCCCGATAAAGAATTCACGATGCCTCCAATCACAAAATTAGAACCACTGAGGAATACCGGGGTAATGAGTTTCTTCCTGGGCTCTTCGATTGCCACGTTCCAGGTGGAGGATGGATACAGGAGGAATCTGCAGCGCCGTGGTCTCTTAAGGCCCCCGGGCTATGCTCACTCACACAGTCTGATTTAAAAAGTGACTTCAGCACACTGGAAAGCAGGCAAAGGGGCTAATGGGAGGAACCCGCAGAGACTCGAGGCTGAGAGAAAGGGAGAAAAAGGTATAGCAAATAAGAAGACGGCTAAAAGAAAGGGAGGGGGGGGGCAGCAGGGAAAGTGCTTCCAGGTCCCCCGTGGTGTGTGAGAAGGATGAGAATCGATCGGGAGAAGTGTCCTTTAGTGTCGGACTCATGCGAGAGGACGTGTTCCTGGTGAACAGTGTGAACATCATCACAGCCATAATGTACCATGGGGTACTGTTCTCATAATAACAGGTAGCAGAAGAACTGCTCCCTGCTGCCCGAGGAGCTAGTTTATCATGCTAAATTGAATACCACAATGTACCTCAACTCCCTTGCCTCCCAGTCCAAACATTTGCTCAATTATTGAGATAATTATGAAGGAGATCTGCCAGTGCAGCTATTAGATTAGGTCAGTCTGTACGGTGCTGATTGGTAAATGCCTTCCATTACATACTGTAGGCCAGCTTCACCTGTCATTAGCAAGGGGTTGTGTCTGTTCATGTCAGGGAGGGAGATGCTGGGAACAGAGCCTCTTGAGTGCCTATGGTAAATTTCTCCATGCCCCTGATTCACTGGGCCGTAAACATCGCGGGGGCCTTGTGATTACAGGGCCCGGGTTTAAGCTATCTCTGGGTTTGGGCTGAATGCGCACAAGGGCGGGGAGAGTCGGCGCAGTGTGAAAGACTGCTATCATTGAGGACAGGTAGGAACATTGTTGGCTGCGGAGGGTGAGGCCCTGACAGGACAGCACCTGAGGTTACATGCTCCAAAGGCAATGACATTTTAACAAGGTGGCACATCATTTGTAATTATCATTCATGGCTATTATTATCTATCACATGGCTTTTATATTATATAATCCAAACAGCAGTCGCACATTTTCTGTAACACAGCAGGTATTTATGTGGCGTAGTTTCAACAGCAGGTAAAGTCCTCCTCAGGGGCACGGAGGAAAATAAAAACATGACTGCAGGCTGTAGATTCTCCTGCAAGTAGGTGAACTTACTGCCCTCTGCTTGTACAGGAAGTCAATGTTTTTAAAGGGGAACATCACTGAATTTCAGTATGCTAATCTGATCTCCCATGGCCATGGGTTCTAACAAAAGGATATAGTTTCTATCCTTTAACTATAATGCCATGCTGAATTAGATGAGTTGGACTAGTGAGAGAATTTTACGGTATTGTAATGAGGGTATATTTTCTAGTAAAAAGGAGTGAATATAATTCAAAATCCCAGTATTCTTCCAGTCATTCTTTGTATATCAGCAGCACACAGATGTAAAATAATAATAATAGTTGGACCTATTATTTGTGAAGTCACAAATGGAATCTTTATTCCACATTATTATGCATGTTTGAAACATCAAATTGCCTAACAGTATTTCTCTCTTATTGTGTGTGATTTTCACTTTCACTTCTAGGCCTATTCACTCAAAAAAAAGTCTAAAAATTGATAAACTCTTATCCATTTTAGTGCCTTACAGTGTCCTGCCCCCTCTCATTTGTACATACAGCAGACACCATACTTCTACTGGAAATATGTGAAAGTTGAATGCAGAAGGCAGTTGGTAAATGCATCATATAATGTGAGGCTGCCATATAGAAAGGGATACAAATTGAAAATCAATGCAAGGTTTATGACCATTTAGCCAGGAAATATGCTGTCTCCAGGGGCCACCATGTTCCACAGCTTCTCTTCCCTTAGTAATGATGAAGTGTAAACACATTAAACTGATTATTTTCTTTAGCTTCACTGTTCACAATAGAGATATCAGAAATATGCTGATGAATATGCAGTGGTTTGCCAGGACAAGCAAATTGCAGATGAACGATATATACAGTATAAACTAAAGAGAGCAGATTGTTTTTATACATTCATATTATGTCCGTTTGAGGAATGGAAAAGACTATTTTGGTTGCTGTGTGCGTGTCTTTATACTGTAAAAATAAATAATAAAATGTAGTGGGTACAATCAGTTGATTGCTGCTAGAACACCCACAGTGCAGTGACAGTTGTAGAACAATGAGCCTCTCTCTTTCTTTCCCTTCTTTGAAATGTACAATGACAGCCTTTCACCCTCTCTCTACATGGGGATTTTGACTTCTTTCTTTTTTTTACTTTGTTGTTAGGTTCATGCCGCAAAGCCTGACCTTGCACTTTGTAAGGACATAAATGCCTAAATTATGATCGTACATACCACCAAAAGACCATTACTTGCTCAACTATGCCTTTTGTTTTTAGGATATTGCAAGGCCCTCGTTTCTTCCGCCTGGCTTCGTCCCTCCCTCCCTCCCCCCCTCCCTATGTATGTTTAGCTCACGTATGTATGTTTACTGTATCAACAGGGGGCGCTGTTACACCAATGCACCACTCGGTTCACACGTTGAGTGTGGTTTTTCATTTCCATTCTCTCCATGTTCAACTTGTTTGTATTGGATACATGTAGCAACAGTCTGGTGGATAGCAGCTGTGTAGCTCTGTAATTGTCCTTGACAGAGTGAGAGAGGGCTGCTTCAAGTGACGAGGGACCGGCACTGTGTTTCGACTGCGTCAATCAACTGACCAGTCCCAGCCAGGCTGGGCTAGATCAGCCAATGATATGGGCTGAATAAAGTGGTTCTGTTGATTCCGTAATGGCCTGTCGCTATGCCATTTTCTAGGTGACAGCACACATTCCCGGGATTAGAAAAGCCTCCACCATTGATGGGCATTGATTGAAAGTGGCACAGGCAGTGACCAAAAATATATATTTTCTTACATTTGCTAAGCAAGTAACCCTACTGTATATTAAGTTAATGTTGTTTTCCATGCTGTCAGGTCATAGTTAGAGTAGTTCACCCCAAAAAATACCTATTTTCTATCAATTAAACATGAAGACTTGAAATTGTTAGTTTTTTACGCATTCCTAAGCCAATAATGATGTATGAATTGATTCTCCTACTGAGCAGCCAAACCCTGTCCCCCATCATAAAAATATTGGCTTAAACTACCCCTTTATCCACTTAAATGATAAATACTATATCATACTAGGCCCCCTTGTGTTTTCCCTCTACACTCATTTCTTAGGGTAGAGGGAAAATTGATGTACAAGCTCGCAACACGTTCCAATGTGACGCATTGTGAACTTGTAGATCTGCTATTTTCGCGGAATGTTTGCCCCAGAATAGGGGTGCTAGAGTTCAAGTGGTTAATATCTCAAATAACTTAAATAATAGCCAAGGGATCTCCATCTGCTTGGGGTCAAACCTGCACAAAGCCATCGGGAGGCAGTGGAGGTAAAGAGGTTGTTGGGGAGGATGATTGAATCATAAAAAAATCACATTGAAAAAAATCCACAACTCCATTACTCTGCCCCATGTTTTACCACCCCCAATCCTATTTTCTCGCTTTACCATCTCTCCCATGCCTGCATTGAGCTTAAATAATGCCTAGTTTTTACAGCACTATTGATATAGCAGTGCTGGACCAAGATATGGACGCTTTGTCTTCTTTATGTGCCTATTTCTCTCCTTAGTATGTCATTACCAGGACAGAGGCCCAGAGAGCCCACTGTATGTGGGTGTGGGTGACCCACCCCCCAGTCCTCATCTGATTGTTTGGTGAGGTCTTGTTGGGGGAGTATTTGCTAGCGATGACAGTCAGAGAGCGAGTATAGATGTGCAGACATATCCTGACTCCTGAAGGATGCCACGAGAGACGAGTATTTGCTTATGTTGAAACAGACTTTCTTTCCCCTTTTATTTGTATAATGTGTATAGGTGGAAGTGAGAGGAAATGTTCCCATCCGACTAAAAACCATCAACAGAGACGACTCCGCTCTAATGAGCGATGTTCGCTCTGCTATTACTGCATTACATTGAGCCAGTGAGGATGCTATGGGGAGGAAATTACATAGTGTAAGTATTATGTGTGTGTGGTGCAGACAAAGGCTGTTTGTGTACTGTATCTGCAAAGCAGGTGAGAGTGTATCCAGTTACAGTTACGGCTCTTGCCACCGTAGCATAGGAGATGTGCGCGTGGCCAGCATGCACGCACGCGATCACGCACGCACACCGCATGCGATCACAGTGTGCAGATTATGCTGGAGTGCTGTCTTCTTTGGCAATCGGTGAAGTGCGAGATCACAACATAATTTCCAGGCAGGAAGGAACATGCAGACGGAACATGCATGAGGCAGAAGGCCACTACACGGGCGCAAAATGGGGAACACAAACGCTGCCAGTCAAAATGACTGATTACCTCTCAGGGTGTGTTGTGAAAAGTCAATTCATTGCTCAAACCCCCGCCTCTGTCCCCA
>OOFJ01015191.1:2963-17297 GCA_900323375.1 Benthosema glaciale | reverse complement strand
CACACACACACACACACACACACACACACACACACACACAGACACACACACACACACACACACACACACACACACACACAGGATAGCAGATGAGATATTCAATATAGTCCTCTGTCCTGGCTATAATCGTCAGACGTCAGTCGGTCCTACAATACAAATACAATGTGTGTATTTGTATTGTGACCCCCTCTAAAATGGGATGCTGCATCTCAAGGAACTAATATCCTCTCAACAAATTCCGACCAAACCAAAACATATATAATCCTGTTACAAGTTGATTAGAACGTATATTTCACGTGAACCCTATTCTGCGTCTTTAAAATGCCTGTATAGTCTATATGTTGTCTCTGATATTTACTTTTTCTTCTTCTGAGGGTATTGATCGTGAACTATAATCTGCTATGAATTTGCCTCGTTTCAAATGGGAGAATATCTACCCTTGTGGAAAGTTCTAGTCTCCTGTTCTTCTTACCCTTGACCATGACTATGCAGTCACTTTGACCTTGACATCAGCAGCGGTTTGTGCATAATAAATAGGGGGCTGGACACCAATGCCGGCGGTTTGTTTGTAGGCAAACAAGGTGTTATTTCCCTGTCTAGACAGCTAGACTTAATGGCATGCCATAAATACATAAAAAAGGGGAAGTGTAGCGATATCCTCTGACCTGCATTTCTGACCATATAGAATGTGAGACGTTTCCATTAAAATTTTTGGATTCTCATGTGCACGTTTGTGTTTTACAGACAAGAATTCCTCAAAAGAGTGCTGGTTTGGTTTTGCCTCATGACTCCCGAAACCGCCAATGGTTTCATTACAAGCACTTCTTTTCGTGAGGTGTGTGTTATTGACCACGGAGGACAGGTAGAACTTTTGACGTCTCCCACACCCATGAAAACACCACCAGTAATCAGCCGCAAGCAGCCTGCCCGTGCACCGGCCCGGGCGCACAGACAGCGAAGGGAAATGATAATACGACGGGTCGGCCACAACCACATTGTAACGATTTAAAAGGTATGGCCGTTTTCTTGCTATACCGTGCATCGAGGGTAGCCCTCCGTGAAGTTGCTTTGTGAGCTGTATCTATAGACATATATTACGAGTTGAATCAGGAAATGCAAACTAGTATTTTGTATCTGAAATTAAGCCTATATTCTGTTATAGCGCAGTTAGTTTTACTTAATTGGCAAAGTATAGCAGATTTGGTAAGTTATGGGGCATTTGAAATTAATGTGTATATATTTGTATTTATTTAAATGTAATTAATATGTATTTATAAGGCTCTAATATAGCCTTTTCTTGTTTTGTTTTTAAATGCCGACACCGCTGCAATATATTTTAGGCTATAGCACACTCATTGTTATGAACGTCAGTAGTCAAAGTGAATAATAATTAATTCATTACATAAAGTTAACATAACTCAATATAATATCAGATAATTAAGTCAGATAACAGTAGAGTAAAAAAAAAACAGTGGGTTAGGTTTAAAATATTCCATGTAGCCTATTTTGTATTTCGCCTATATACATAAAGACATTCTACCGTCATTAAATGTTTACCTCATCACAAATTGAATACAAAAAAAATACATGTATACTTCAGTAAGTCGTGCACATCAAAGAATCTGTATTCCGTCAAGATGTCATCTATAATACGGCTTAAAGTAGTAATCTAATACACACGCATGACATAAGGCTGCTACTCTTCTGTGACGTTACTAAATATAAATATAACCTAACCTATAGGATGAACAATGACGTTATATTGTGAAGATAATATATTGTTGCCTTATCTAACATCAAGCTGGCATAAACAAAACGAAACGCAGAGGCTTGGCTTGGCTTGGCTTGGCTGGCTGGGTTGGGCTGGCCTGTATCACATCTCTCGCAAAGAAATGCATGATTTTGCCATGCAAATGTCAAACACACAGCCAGTCGCTGCAGGCTGCAGGGGCTTGGTGTGCTCGTGGTGGTGGTTACGCATGGAGTCGTCATGAGCTACGTCTGCTATAGGCCTCCCCACTATGCTGCTGCTGCTGCTGCTAAAGCAAAGAGAAATGAGAAAGGAAGGGGGCTGATAACCTCTGGTGGCGACAAGGTGAAAATATCAGGAAGTGGTCCTATTTTTCTCCAATTTATTTTACTTTGCAGTTTTAACACCACAAAGGTTATGATTCATTCGGCCAACCTTATATACTTTGAGATTATAATTTTTAAGGCGCTCGGTGCGTTTGACAATATTGAAATATTAAATATTGACTTAGCATTGCTCTCTTTTTTTTCTTTTCTTTTATTCAACTCCTGCAGCTTTATCAACTTCAGATCGGTACTATAATATGTAGATATGGCATATATTGATGCAAGCCTATAGTTTATAACATAAGTTGTGTTTGGTGGAATGTATTCACATAATCCATATTTATAAGAGTGAATAATTTTAAGACACTTGCGTGGTTTTGCGAATAACGCAGGTGCGGATGTATTATCCACAGCCTTTAAAAGTATACGAATAGCCGATCATAAAGCGAATTAATGTTCTGCATTTTAGACTTAGTATATACTTTGTTATAATACTTTGCTGTATTTTAATACAGCAAAGTTTAGTTTCCTGACACATGCCAAGTCTGAATAAACATTATTTTGCAACTTTAACAACTAACAAGAAAACAAATGCGTGTTTTAAATGCATTCATATTTACACATTTTTAGTGATAAAAAAAATATAGTAACAAAACTTCAGTTCATGGACTAGGCTACTATAGTATAATATACTATATTATTAATTTAGGCGGCTTGATAATAGGCTACACACACGCACACGGCGTGCGCACCGCACATAACGATGATGGCAAAGTGTATCAGTGCAATCGAACAGTGTGTATTTGTTGTCTTTTAAATTCACATATGTTAGGCCTACTTGTCCAAATAGTCTATTGGAACATTTGTTACGGTCAAGTTCAAATGTGTTGGAGGTCCGTAGGCTGCTGCGACTAACGAAGGCACTGGTCTACGATGTCCTATTTACTTAACTCACTAACAAAATATGTTGTTTTGAACATTGTAAAACTTTTGTTTTTGTTTTTTATTTGTTTCTAAAATAAATATGTAGCCCTACATTTTTTTCCTCAAATTCCTCGGTATATTTAACAAATAAGTGTACCCATATTCTTCTCAAACTAACACAAATATATATAAATATAATTAAATAACTATAAGATGGCAAATGTTTTGCTCAGATTGATTCGGATGTTTGCTATAATCACATTGCGCATGAGCATTTAGCAAAATTGGCCATTATCTTTTACAAAATGACAGAATCAGCAAAAAATAAAAATAAAAACTAAACTTAACTACTAGGCTAACATTTTGTCGTTTCCTTGTTGCGTGCCTTCCCCTGGAGATTAGTTTCTCCCCTGAAGGAAAAGAAAAGTTTTAAAAGGATTGCATATAGGGCTATAACTGGCAACCTGCCTGCACAAAATCACATGAAGAGAAAGGGAAGAAAACGGCCCTTTGTTTACGCTATTGCCCTGTCTGGACAGGACTAGAGGATTCCAAGAGAGTTATTTCAATAGCACTGCAGACAGTGTACTAGACTGTGACCTTGACACTGCGAAGCTCAATTTACCAACTTTGTTTTTTTCCTACAACAAAAAGGGGGAAGAACACGTTTTTTTCTTTTTCACAGTTAACCTTATACTCCTACTCTTACTTTATTCCACTAAAGGCTGTGCTAGATAATGATCATAATCTGCAGCTACAAACAATAGGCCAGTTGTTTTGCATGTTGAATTGAGGACCTATACGGAAGCAGTGGATCGGAGGCGTGGAGAGAGGGGCAACGAGGCGCAGCAAACAGCCTCTTTTCTCAGAGGTAAAGTTGGGACTTTGCTGCAGTTTCTTGTGAGATGACTAATCGCTCGAAGCCACTATGTAAACACTATACCGCTGCAGCGGCCTTATACTTTTCTTCTGTTTTTTTTCCTTTCCTTTTATTTTCTGTTTTTTTTTTCTTTTGGTAACTTGCATTGTAACAACGCGAGAAGTTGTGAAGTTGATTCCTATATCCAAGACAGACATCCATCCAATGCTCTTTAGACGAGTGTGAACCTCTGTCATAAGATTATAACATCGGCTTGATGTGCTGCATTGCGAGACACACTAACTAGAAGCAAGTATGTGTTGCACTGATTGAAGAAGCAACGTGAGAATCCGTGGGACATAATGCGAACTGTACACAGAATCCTCCCTCCGTGCATGGGAGCGTCTCCAGTTTAACGTGGATCTCTTTTTTCGTTCTATTTAGGGGCAGAGCAGGGTGCTCTGTATGTGCCTTTTGAGCTCAGATATGCTTCATCGTCAGAACTTCAGAAGTGACGGATAGGGCTATCAAATAACGGCTGCGTTGCACATCGCTCCCAAACCAATGTTTAAATGAATGCTAATGTTCTCACATAACACTTCACAGGCGATTTTTGTAGCTCTCGACCAGAGCCAATCAACACGTAGGCTATACGCATGGCAAAGATATTTGGCCAAAGTCGCCTATATACCCTTTTATTACTTAGTCAGGCATATTGCCATGGTGTTACCTATTATGAGTTAAAACGTCTACTTAGTAAGATGACCTCATATCAATTTTTGCAGCCTACTCTTAACATAGCCTGCCATTCAGGGCGAGAGGGCAAGTCATGGGCCTATTTAAAACTGTTAGCGATATCAGCATGACTTGGATTTTACTCATAGCTAATGTGATGGGACTCTCGTGTCAATAGGCTATTGCATGTCTCTTCAAACTGCCATGTCCTTAACACATTACATATTTATTTATTCAAATTTCTTTTGTTGTAGCCTAAATACAACAAGCCTATTTGAGTTCAATATCAAGTTCAACAAAGTGACAGACGCGCGGTGACAACATGAACTTGAGTGAAATGAGACGGACTGGTAAATTAATACATTTGTTTGAATATTTAAGGTGCAGATTTGAGATTTAGTCCTCTGCTCCTCTCCTATTCTTGCGTAATTGGCAATTTGGCGAGGCGAAACTTTGAGTCCATGCACGCGCACACTGTGGGCCTATATCTATAATGCGCATGCAGTTTATACCCAAGCTATTATAACATTTGAGATCCATAAATCGATTCGGTTCAGTCTATAGCTGTAGTAGGAGTTAAGACCATTTTAAAATATACCTTTCAAAGAAAAGTAAAGTTTGTCAGTGTGGCCATACGGAGTTCTTATATTAATAATTAATAATAGCCTATTAAGGTCTACTTTATATTATTAGATGTATTTTTTCACGTGCAACTGATAAAGCGATATGGTAGACTTATGGGGGAGGAATGTGACAGAGGAGAATGATATGGATATATTTTTTTGGAACGATGGTAGACAATTTGATAGCCGAAGGCCGTAGGGATTTATGCGCCAGCTATTGGCTAGAAACCTGGGCGTATCATTTGAAATATGGTGAAGTGGTTGTCCTTTTTTTTCTCTCCCTCGCCCTCTCTCTCGCTACAAAGGTGCACCACTGCATGGACTATACACTTGTAATGCCTGTAGATATTTTATTTATTAAAAAAATAAAAATCTTTAGAGAGACGTATTACAAAACAAATATTTGGCCAGTGTCTTCAGATTTGCATCCATTCGCTATAAGCCGCTAATTAGTCAGATACGCGTGCGCGTGGAGCGTCCTATGCTGATTGAATCAGTTAAGTGCCCTCTGCTATCTTGTAAAGTTCATATAAAAGAATTGTGAGAGGTATAACAATCCCACCAGAGTTTGGCTGCGAACGTTTATAGGAGGTATCTGTTAAAGTTGTTCATGTGAGGTGTACTAGAGAATATTATGTGAAATATACCCTCTTAAAGTAACCTTATAGAATATCGTCTTCTTTTTACAGAGCCAATGGCTTCAACCCTGCTGACCCTGTTACTGTAAATATGAGTGCAGGAGCAGCAATGAGCATCAGTCTTTTCTTAAAACAAGCTTGTAAAATGGGGACATCACAGCTTTATATGACATTGAATAAAACCGTAATTTGCTCGAAAACAAGATGTCATATGCACCCCTCTCTCCTTCTAGGAAAATAAATAGTTTTCATAAGAAATGGTATTTAAAAAAGAAAAACTTTTTGCCAGCTTATAAAGATATTAAACGAGGCCAGGGACAGTTCCACGAGTGTAAAGAGAGAAGTGGCCTCTGCTACCTCTGCATGCCGTCCAGTGGAGGAAAAACAAGATTCTACATTTTTAATAAAACATTTATAGTATTTTTAAAAAGCATATAAACCTCTTGTAATACAGAAGTTAATGTTTTGTTTTGTCTGAGATGGACCAAGTGGGTGGTACCATGTGTAGCATAAGTTAGCCCGGACACGTGATTTGAGGATGACCAATCAGATGCCCTTCCAGGTTTAACTATGTTAAATGTCAGATTGCAATAAACTAGAAGCTGTTGGTCGGGCCCGCGGAAATGGGCGAGCATAATCTCCTTAATCCAGGGTTTGTGGGACCTTTGGTAAACATCCACACTGGAGACACATTTTACTTTCCGAATTTTAGAGCCTCAGGGGGACAACTGGCGGGGCTACCGTCTCTCTCCTACCCGAGAAGGGACAATGTCTGCTCCCTCCCGTGGAATCCATCGGAGCCGTGCAATGGATACTCTCAATCCTACTTTAGCAGCCCCGTTTCTATTAACCCTTCTTTCAACCGGTCGTGTGAAATTACCAGACCAGAAGAGGGCAAATGTTATTATAGCAACGGCAACGGGAACAGGGGGGAGACGACCTGTTCAGGTGGTGGCAGCAGCCTCAAGCGAGAGGATAGGGCGAGAGACACATCATCATCCCTAACATCTGATCACGGGATGCACAGTGGAATGGGCAGCAGTGCAGCCTTCTCCAAATATGAGTATGGAACCGAGCAACTAACGCAAGACCCACCATCCTGTCAATCTTTGGAATCCGACTCCAGTTCCTCGCTGCTCAACGAGGGGAGCAAGCCACCGTCAAGCGATACACAGACCCTAGTGTCACCGGGAAACCATGCAACCAACATAGCTGCAGGCGGAGGTGGGTCCCCCGTGCTCTTCTCTGTGGATGTTTTTTTCTTTCTTTCTCTTCCTATATATTATTGTGTTATTACATTGCACGTTGTCATTGTGTATGTTTATTTTTGCTCGCGTGCACGTATAGCTCTCTGTATAATAGCAGATCGGTTTGTAGGAGTTCGTTATTATGATGCTTACTGGTCTGCTTTGATTAGCCTGCAGGGCACTTGCGTGGTGTGCAAACGCCGCTAGGGGTTGCCCTAAAATACTCCCCACGCCATGTGGTTGTGTACAGTTATAGATAACCTCATCAAACGATATTGTCTTGTGGGGCTTTTAAGAAAGCAACCAGTCTTGACACATATATACTTTAACAGTATGTGTTGTAGCCTAGCTTGAAACCTGACTGAGTGAGGCTATGTGCCTATATGAAGGGTCCATTTTGGACCATTGTTGTTACACTTAACACACACACAAATTAGTGCTGTGATTTAAAGAGGTGAGCCGCTTTGGTTGACTGCATCGAATGGAGAGAGTTTTCCTTTAATGACTCGTAAACGGAATTAATATCTGTCGCTGTGTACTCTAGAGTCGTTTTAATATGCTTTGAAACTCGCAAATAAGTAGGGGTATTTTGCAAGCACGACTTAATTATCGCATTAATGTAACTTTAACTGCGACAATAAAACTTAGTGTGTGACAGCCACCACCGTATAGCGGTTGGTCTCTTTGTGTATATGGGGTTAAAAAAATAAAAAATAAATAAACACTCGAATTTCGTATAAAGGCGTTTGTTTGTTAAAACGTGCACATGCAGGGGAGGGAGAAAAAAAGCAGCTCTAGTCTGCACTAAAGTCTGAGTTATTCCTAACACTCCAGCTCTGCTGCCACTGCATGCAGTCCCAGTCCCAGACACCCCCATATAGACAGACACGCCATCAAAACAACAAACAATCCGGCCGTATGGGCAGGAAGTCACAGTGGGTGCTCAGCAGCCTTGGAGGTGACCGTGATTTTGCAACTCGTCTTGTGTTGTTGTGACTAATGCGTTGTTGTGTATCATGCCCCCCCTCCTCCTATAGGTGCCCCGTGGTACCCGATGCACACGCGGACCAGAAAGAAACGTAAACCGTATTCCAAACTGCAACTGGCTGAGTTAGAGGGTGAATTCATGCTGAATGAGTTCATCACCCGGCAGCGGCGGAGGGAGCTCTCCGACCGGCTGAACCTCAGCGACCAACAAGTTAAGATTTGGTTCCAGAACCGGCGGATGAAGAAGAAGAGACTCATGCTGAGAGAGCAAGCGTTGGCCTACTTTTAGATTAGTGTGGTGTGGTGGTGCAAGAAGCAGAAGGTGAATCGATAGAGCCAGTTTGAAAGCCAAGCCTTGAACGCATCTCTCTCTTCAAAATGCATGCACTCATCTCCCAACCCATTCTTTTCATTACCAGCCAGTTATATTATTAGAACAATTTTATACGAATTGTTTTTTGAGGTGTAGTTAAAAACCAGGGCAAACCCAAACAACCATCTGACATTTCTTTTTCAAAACTTAACAAAAAAAAAATATAAAATAAAAGAATCTCTGCGTTTTTTTTGTTTGTCGTATAGGCCGTTATAGGTTTGGTATTAAACCACGCAAAGCTGTGATAGGTGGTAGGATATATAAGCTATACTTTCTATATATACCGCCTATGTGTTAGATTTAGTTTTCATGGTTTCCTGAATTGGATGTTATACACACCATAAATGTAAACTCAGACAAAAACATGTCGTTGACGTAATACTTGAGTTTGTGGTGACACATAATCATATAGCTGTTATATTGTTCCTTCGTTCCATGAAGATGCAGGAGGAGGAGGAGGAGGAGGTATGCAGGACCACTTTTGAACATCTGAACAAAAAGCAAAAAAAAAAAAAAGATAGGCCATCGTGTATAACGATAAAGGTGAGAGAGAAGATGTATAGGCCTAAAAACCGTCTTGACAGGAGATCGAGCCACACATTGCAATCATTTCATCCGAGACTAAGTATGAAAGTGCAGGTTATAAGATGAATATGTTTTCCAGTTGCTTAATGCCTCCCCATTGAACGATCAGTGGGGGGAGCGGAACACCACCCCTTATCTCCCTTTCCATAGATTTCGCCAGTCGCCACGTGTTGTGGGCACGTTCACGGTCATGGACAGGAAGTCTGACTTGCAAGGCTGCGGATAGATGGAGGAGAGCAGGGAGGATAACTTAAAACCGCAATAGTGTCCATGCCAAGTACGTTTATGGCTGAGCATTGAAAAATTATTTGCCATGAATTTGTTCATGTGCTGTCAGACGTTCTTGAAGATATTTTGTTCTCCTTTATCGCCTTTCAGCTTGACTTAACAACCACTTATGAGAAACTTGCATGGGCTGCATATCTTTTGAGTTGAATGAGATAGCCGTTTGAACACGGTATTGAGCTGCTATCAAAAAAAAAGTAGGCTTACAGGTTCGTTTTGTGCCAAACTCACAAATGGTCTATTATTCGACAGTTAAAGTCGCTGAGACATTATATATTACTCAAACAACAATAGTTAACGTTTTTTGTAAAGGCCAGTTTCATAAAACCAGAGAATTGACAAACGTTGCCCCGCAGAGGACAACATGGGGAAAATCGAAAATGTATAGGTCTGAAAGGGCATCATTGAGGTATTGGTGCTTATAATGAAAAATAAATATCTTATGTAGAATTGTAGAAAAAGTTTATAAATAGGCCTACTTGTCTGCACCCTAAAACACGGGACGAACAAATGCATCATTTGACATGTATGAGTAGGCTATAGCAGTGAAATGTATTTGCCGCATGTAATGTTATTGATGTGAAATAGCTATATGAGCGACGTTATGCCGACAGATATTTCTTGAACTTTTTTTTAGTTTTTTTTTTATACTTTTTTTCCTGAACAAATGAAAAGTGATCAGACCACTGCAACTATACAAATATTGCCACAAACAATCTTAAGTAAGCTTCATAATTATTATTAGTATTATTATTCATATTATTATTATTATTATTGAGTCTACAGAAAGACATGATGTTTAGCCTAATAGGCCTATTTGTTGTATTTGCTATTCGCAAAGTGTTCTCCGTTGTCCCTTTTTCCTTACCTTGTACTCGTGTATAACTTTGTAAAATGAAATCAGTATATGTATTTACATCATATTCGAGGATTCCCTCTCTCAATGTAACGGTGTTTTTATGTTATTGCTCGTCTTGTACAATATGGCATTCCACATATATAGCCTATCTGTGGTTGTGAGTGAGGGTATGAAACTGTAGGCCTATTATATTATATACTGCCATTATTGGATATATAAGAAATGGTATATGCAAGAAATTATACCGTGCTCTTCAAATACCAGTTTCAATGTATAGTAGCTGATTGTTATCGTTCCTTTATTTCGTCCCTCATTGCATTCCCTTCTTTACGCTTGTAAGGATTGCTACGTTGTCTTGTAAAAGTAAATGGTATGAATGTATGCGTAAGGTCTTCAATAAACAGAATATTTGAAACGTTTATTGGTGTTAACCTCAGTCTATCACACGCTTCCCTTCCCGGTGCCGGTGTATGTCAAATCAGACTTTCAGGGTCCGCATTGCAACTCCAAATGTGATTTTGATCATGCCCTAATGATCTGCAGACTGTTACAGTGAAAATGGCATAGGCTTATACATAAAATAATTGTGTCCACAAACACGAGGGATTCTCCATCTTATGGTATATATATATGGATATATTTGGAAGCACTTAAAAATGTGTGTCGTTTGCATTTAATTGTGTTGCATGCTGTTAACCAAGCAGCACAATGAGCCCCCACACACAGGTATAGGCCTTTTCAAATGTACACGTTCATATACAAAAATATAGAATCATCATCATGCAGGGCATATAGCCTAATACATGATACCTTTCCACTCAAAATGGCGCCCGCAACTCCATATTCTATATTGTGGCTCAATTAAGCCCGGCGAACGTACAAGCATCTTCACGTTCGTTTACTTCCTCGGTGTGGTGTCGACATTAAGCCAAAAGTGACTTTTCTTCTGGATGATATGAACAAACCTTGCCCGTTTTCCTTGAAGTTCGAACTAATCAATGTCAACTGGTATGCTACAGGCCTATAACAGTGCAACTAAACGCGCAATAGCTCTGTAAAGTAGTAATAGGGTTACACCCCGGTGCTCCATATAGACGAGGTGGACTTGGGCCTGGGAATTCCTGCATCCTATTTTCTGTCTTTCATTATGGGATTCATTCACGCTATAATTGCTTGTCAAAGCAAGTTTTTTGAATGCACTTTTGTGGCTACATTTTCATGTTTCATGTTCATGTTTTTTGGTCGTGTCTGGTAAATGATGCATATACTTTTCTTGTACAATAACCTTAGTCTGGAATTCACAATGCACTCCCTACTAGTGGCAAAAGTGGTGTAAGGCAATGCAGATCTATTAGGTGCGTGAACTCTTCTCACTTGACCTTCATTTGTCTGCAGCAAAACATGCGTTTCTCTGGCCAGGGAATTTCACTAGAAAGAGGAGCTTCTGTTCTTTTTCAGTGTTGAGATCAGATGTTGCCATTTCAGTGAACTGTGAAAGCCCGGCTCCAGCAATCGAGTCATGGCACCGGCTAAGTGGTCTAACCCAGTTAGTTTGTGCGTGATCACAACACATTGCTAGATCAAAGCTGACATTTGTTCATTCGAGTTACATGCGGCGCTTATTAAGACCATACCTTGACCCCAACCTATTTGACGACAGGTTTGAGCATTTATCGGAAGGGGAAATATTTCACATTTAGCATGAGCCATCACACTGTATAGGACATTATATTAATGCCTTGTGGTGCAGTGTTGCGCGCTTTGTTATAGTGCTGTTTCTATAGCTGGGCATGAGCTTGTGTCTGTCAATCATATATGGTCCCGTTTTCAGATATTTTAAGCCATTCAATTTGTAATTTTGCGGATTATGGAAAACAATCTAATATTACATATAGATGAGCAAATTGAGCATACAGTATGCGAGGTCTGTGTGTTTGAGGAGGATAAAAACGAGGATTCTCCGATCGGTCGGTCACTGCGTCATTTTATCTATACATATAGAGAAATAATCCAACGTTACAATTTAGGATATGTTCTTAAAACTGTCCTCTGTAGTGAGTCATGCTGTATATGCGGAGTTACAACACCACACTGGAATTACATGAGTCAAAAATAAACTGTTATAGTGATTTCAGGTCTTGAATTCCTCTGTCTGTCCAATGCATGCAGTCTCCGCAATTACGCATCGCGCATAGCAGGGCGTTATCACGAGTAATAAGAAAGTCTATACATAACTACTTTTAATATTAATTTGGCATGGATTTTAGGGGACATTTTCAACAAACTGTTGAAAAAAAAATCCAAAGAAATCAAATAATAAATGGTTTGAGTTTGCATCTTGACAAGGGACAAGGATGATGAATCCATATAAAGCGATCAATTTTGTTATATTTTACAAAGTCTTTGTGTATCACCAGTGAGTGTATATAGGCCTAGTACCAAACGTCTTTTATAATGTCTGCTGGTTACTCTTTCCACTGCCAATTCTAACCGGCTTTTGTATGTTTATCTGCTTATCTAGTATAGGGCTATTCGCCTTGACCATGAAATTGGGGAAGGAAACCCATTGTTTGTATAGAATTTGATCATCTTCTAGAGACTGAGCATTATTTGCAACAGCGCCAATCCGTTTAACCCATATCAAACGCCCTGTTAATCCTAAAACGAGATCATCTTTATTTCCTGTTTGTACGAGTATTAAAGTGGATATGGAAATAGCAAGACGATCTACTAAGATATTCCGACGGCCTTGCTTGCGATCTAGTCACACAGATTCAATCTCCAAATTAATTCAAATTAGACAAACATAGTTCAGTAAAAAAAAAAGTGCAAATAAATAGAGGCTGGACCCGTGCATTTCAGATGCAGCAAATAATTTAATGTTTTGAATAACAATGACATAATACATGAAATAATAATATATTAGTTATATACAACAACATAGACTTTATACGGAAAAAATAGACAATATATGATATCTATGATCTGTGATAAAAACAAATAAATAAAATACAAAATAAATGCCGTATAGATTCCATTTGCAGTGAGGAGAATATAGCCAGGCTAGCATATATTTCAAGTACATTTTTACCACGGCTAAAAACGATGCGTCAAAGTCCAAATAATTAGCATAAAGTCTATATTGCATACAACGTGACCGCCGACTGTGTGTGTGTGTGTGTGTGTGTGTGTGTGTGTGTGTGTGTGTGTGTGTGTGTGTGTGTGTGTGTGTGTGTTGTGTGTTGTGTGTTGTGTGTTGTGTGTAGGTTAGGTTAGGTTATCAGCTTTAAAGATGAACACGCCAGGACACGCCACGACATCACCACGTGCACGCCGTTTTAACTTGAACTTCAGTTTAGACTTTAGTGTTGGATCGGAGCGTCGATCGGGGTGCTCTAGTCTAAACACTATACTATTCCGACCTTATATATGCTAATAAGCAGCTATTTGTGTTTAATCATGCATAAAACATATACACCGGTCCAATAAACCCTGTCTTATAGTAACTATCCCTTCCATTTCCTTTCCTTTCTTAAAAAGCTGAAATAGGTAATTGAATAGCACCTCTAATACTATAACACTGCTATAACCACGGACCTGCATTGCACTACGCAATCCTGAGTGTTAATTTGACCCCCATGAAGACTTGACTTATCAGTGCAGGATTTGCGCAGCGTATACTTTGCCAATGCCTATATTTATATACACGTATGAATAAGCAAGATGGTTCACGAAGGCCGTTTGATATTGAGAGCCCAAAAACACAAGACACCACCAAGACTTGTCTCGGATTGTAACACCAGGCTAAATCTCAGCAAGGCTTTGTGGAGGCTTTACAGTGCGTCTTTCATTGCTCTTGAGCACTTTTGACTTTGAGACTGGCTAAATCTGTTTATGGTGGCCTGTCTCCGTTGCCCCAAAGGTCAGTGGGATCCACAGTGCCCTTCGCAGAGAACTTGCATGTCATGTGGTCTGGGTCCCCGGCCACCCCTCTACCGTTTATGGCACGGAGCTGGCTAGAGAAATAGAAAGGAGAGCAATGTTATTCCATGCTAAAGTGTGTGTGTGTGTGTGTGTGTGTGTGTGTGTGTGTGTGTGTGTGCGTGCATGTGAGTCACCCTCACCCTACTGTAAAACCTTCAC
>OOFJ01015102.1:10014-23401 GCA_900323375.1 Benthosema glaciale | reverse complement strand
TATACTGTAGGGTAGAGCGGCTATATCATGGAAGTCTTGACTGTGAATTATATTTTTTCTTATGTGCATTTTATATTAAAACTGATGAATGAGTAATGAAGTTTCAAAAGCCTTGACAGCTATCGTTTGCCTTTGCCTTTCTTTGCACTCGTTCTGGATTGGATCCTTCGTGATTCGACAAGCTTTATTGACACAGCAATCGTCGTACAGAGCACTGCCTAGGTGAGATCTTCAGTGACGTGCATCCCCAAGAATTTGAACTGTCTGACCCTCTCCACTGCAGAACCCCTGATCTGGATGGGATAGTGATCTCTGGGATGATGAATTTTATTTGAATATTGGGTTTAATACAATATACTGTGTAACCTTTTCAATAAAACAAAAGTTCAAAAGGGGCACAGTGGCACAGTGGTAGGGCTGTCGCCTCACAGCTAGAAGGTCTTGGGTTCGATTCCCGCTGGGGACACTGTGGGTGCTGGCAGCTATCTCCTCATCAGTGCCCATACCCGAGGCGTGGTTGGCGAAAGGGCCTTTCTGTGTGGAGTTTGCATGTTCTCCCCGTGTCCCCTAGGGTAAGTACCCTCACAAAAACTACCTCCCCCTGGCCAGCTGGGGCGCCTGATGGAGGGGAAAGGAACTGGTCGGAATAACGTGTTCCTGCCACGCGCTACGTCCGCGCTACGTCCGGCTGGGGAATTTCCCCCGTCAGGTGAAAAGAAGCAGCTTGGACTCCTCATGCATAGAAGGAGGCATGAGGTCAGTTCGCTAGTCCGAAATAATGAACACTGCGTGCCATTTCCGTGAAATTTTGCACCCACATTCCCAGAGGAAAAACTGCCACTTGACAACCCTCATAAATGCAGTCTCATGTTGGCACTATAACAGCTATCAATTTCAGTTTTTACCTATAACTGCACCGATCTGTGTGAAACTTTGCACGCACACTCAGGCCAAAGACAACCCCCATTTTTCACATCTGCTTTTTATAGTGCCACCAGGAGGCCAACTTTTGCAACACTTACTCATTTCAACTATGAGCCATTCACCATTGAGCCTTCATCAACATTCACCTTACATCTATTGATCACATGATCAGATCACAAGGTCAAACTTCACCTACTACAGCTGACATATCAAGTACAACATCAGTAACAAACACCTTCTTGGCCTGGCGGAGACCTGTGCTCAGATGAGAACTTTTTCTAGTGTCCCTCCTCCTTCCCTCTCGCTTCAACTGATGATGCATCACATCCTTGTTGTTTTGTTCTTTACCAATATGTTTGCACAATAACCATCCTCCCACAACTCATTAATGCAACACAATACAGGTGTGTAAGCTATACTGATGACAATGACCCTGATATAAACTGTGTCACAATACTTCTGTCATTTAAAAATTTGTGAACAATTCCCTATGCCCACCTCTCTATTTTTCAAACGGACATAGATGAAAATACTATGATACAACATGGTCACTTATTTTAGTTTATTTAGATGAATTTCACACAATAAAACATACTTTTAATTAACATAATGCTTTTTATATAGAAGAATTGAGAACGATTAAAGAAAAGTCACCATTGTGTGGTCGATGTAGGCCTATTATATTATCATTAGAAACTGGTACAACTTTCCTTCCAAAGAGCATCCTGGTAGGGGTTTGGCTTAATAATTCAACCCAAGTTCAACTGAAGTTCCATATAAGCCACAGCCAGGAAGTTTATTCTTTTGAGTGACCTGAAAATATGATATGTCGTGCAGGGGAGTGTTTGAGGGACAACTCAGAAATGATCATGTGAGAGGACAGGAGGGCATTCAGTCCGTCTTGAGTGTACACGTCATAACTATGACAATGTAAGTACGGTGTCCGTAATCCTCTTCATGGTTTTATACATTTTGACAAAAGAGCGAGGGCAACACTGATACTCTGATTTGACCCTAATCAGTGAAAATGTCTTCCCTTCCCAGGTGACTCACTTGACAAGATCAGGTTACAATGTCCTTCACCCATTTCCCTCAACTTGAACGTAGAAGATGATCTGTTTACATGCTAGGACTTTGTGTTTTGACTCAATAGCAAAATTACTTAATAATTAAGTAAGAAGTGGGCTTTATGAACATTACTCATTATTATTATTATTATTATTATTATTATTATTATTATTATTATTATTATTATTATTATTATTATTATTATCATCGTATCATCATCGTTATCATCATCATCATCATCATCATCATTATTATTTTCTATATCATATTTCACAATCACATACCGTACACATATAATTGGTACTTTAATTAAAACTATAAAATGTTGCTGAGCTAACACCTGCATTTTGAAGTGATCATTTGTGGTAATTGATGTGGGTCATCCAGGACACATTAAACCTATAGACAGCTATGTGGAAACAGGACCTCCCTTTTCATTGTGTTCATAGTCCCAGTAGACTATGAACCATACACTTTCTTACTTTATTAAGTTTCATATTAGTATGTAAAGGAGTTCATTGCACACACAATGCCACAAAGCCACTTTGTGACATTGACATTGTTTAGCCGTGTAACTTTGAAGGTGACTGTGTTGGGTTTCACCATTCGCCTCAAGGAAAGTACCATGGTGCCTCAACCACAAAAGTGAATTGTTTAAGCAAACTGAGGCAGCTCCACCAAAATGGCATTGACCCTGTTTCCATCCAATCCTAAAACAGCATTGCAACTTTACAGCTGTTCTGCTTGCCATATATAAGACAGACCACGGTGGACACACCTCAACACAACTGAGAGACTGAAGAGGTAAGACACAAGCATCTGACTGAGCTGAGGTACCTACCATATACAGCATTCTAAAGACTTTCATTGCTTCACAACATTGGATTACCCAGCTTGTTTTTGGACCTTCAGCATCTACGCACCTCACTGGGAACTACAAATGTTTTGCTGTACACTGTTTTTGGGGATTTTCATCTTGCGCTTGCTTGCTTCTTCTTATCTCTGCCTCAGCATTTCACAGAGGCCATTTCGGTGAGATGGCTTTGGTCTGCTTCCTCATCCTGACCTCCTTTTGGATTGCGGGCCGAGAGGCCCTTACACGAACTGATTGCGGAATGTTTGGTAGGAGACCAGGTAAGGACAACAACATTTATTCTCATAACATGAAGCGGTGCTCTTTATTTCTATACATGGCTGCAGCATGGAGATTGTGATTATCATTATTATTATTATTATTTTACCATACTATTTACCATACTATTATATGTTAATATGTTATTATGTTCTAATTTAAAATAGGGGACTGACTTTGTAACAACTTGGGTCATATTTTATTAATTGTAAAATCCACTTGAATGTTATCATCTACAATACTACTAATATTAATATTAATACATTAATATCACACACACACACACACACACACACACACACACACACACACACACACACACACACACACACACACACACACACACACACACACACACACACACACACACACACGCATGCATGCGCCCACAATTAGTTATTAATATAATTATTATGCAATATAATACTCACCGTCAGCATGTCATTGAAATGACTTCACCTGAATGTTTCCTACTCCTAAAGTTATGTTGCATAGCATGCGTGAATGCACTCAGTAACATTACTGTCTGATCCTCTTCAACAGAATATACTGATATATCAGTGTCTTGTGGGACCAGCACCATTGAACTGGCCATTCTAATCTGCCCAGCTGTCTACACTGGGTACAATGAGAGCTTGCTGGTGCTGAACCAGATTATGGATCCGGGCTGCAAGGGAACACTGGACACTTCAGTGGCTCCTCCAGTGCTGAGATTTCGCTTCCCCATCAGAGAAGGCAATGCCTGTGGTAGTACGTTCATGGTAAGTCCTGGGGGCTGATGTCTCACTTGCCATTTTAGGTTACTTTGTTAGATTGCCATGTCCTTCAACAAATAGAATGAATTATTGAGAAAAGGTGTTTGCACGGCACTGTATAGGAAGCGAGCTGTCTACAAATGGGTCTGTCTGTCTGTCTGTCTGTCTGTCTGTCTGTCTGTCTGTCTGTCTGTCTGTCTGTCTGTCTGTCTGTCTGTCTGTCTGTCTGTCTGTCTGTCTGTCTGAATGTCTTGTGCACACTGCCAGTAGGCCATGGAAGTATCTCCGTGCATTCTTTCCCAGATTTATAGGCTACTTTTTGAAATATTTAACTTCTATTTACTACTACTACTACTACTACTACTACTACTACTACTACTACTACTACTACTACTACTACTACTACTACTAAATAAATGTGACTTCTTCTGTCCCTATTCTGGGGTGAATATTCTGTAACATATAGCTTGTACATCGGCAGTTTCCTTGTGGGCCAAGTATAGCGCCCTGAGGAATCCCGATCAACAAAGTATACAGGCTATAGGGTTAAAGTGGTTAAGAACTTGAATGTGTACTGTTGCTAAGCAGGTACGATGCACATCCCTGCACATAGTGTCTGTCCACTTGGTGTCAGTTTCATGTTCCACAAGTGCATTAACGGTCTGTTCTCAATCTCTCAGACCACAAGTGCACCAGGGACGGGGATGTTCTCCGACTTCTCCAACATC
Source organism: Benthosema glaciale (assembly GCA_900323375.1). Lineage (NCBI taxonomy): Eukaryota > Metazoa > Chordata > Actinopteri > Myctophiformes > Myctophidae > Benthosema > Benthosema glaciale. Next base: position 18,794 of record OOFJ01015102.1, on the reverse strand, counting down.
CAGTCCGTCAACGTGAGTGGAGTGGTCAGGTCTTGGGATCCTACCATTGGAAAGATCACCTACAATGCAGAGCTCAAGTACTTTTACTCTTGTGCCTACCCACTTGAGTATCTCATTAACAACACCCAGGTGGATGTGTAAGTGTTTTGTTTTGTCTTAATGCACGATACATAGGGATTGCACATTACAATGCATTAAGCATGCATACAGTAAATGTCTAACATACTTCCACAGCATATTTTACTCACCTATTGAGAACAGGATATTCATAATGGATTTAATGGCTTGGTTTATAGTGTAGAATGTAGATGGATGCATCAGTGTTTTTGCTTGATTCATACTTCACTGTCGTTACGCGACACTGGCACACAACTAATTATAAATCATTCTTTTGTCTGCTCTGTATGGACCTTCGTTCACTGTTGCTTCTCTATTCTCTCTCAGGTCAGCCTCCTCCATTGCTTTGAAAGACAACAATGGGAGCTTCATCAGTACTCTGAGCATGGCCTTGTTCCGGGTGAGAAAACACATTCACGGTAGTGCTATCTCAAATGCACGCGCTGACACATAGATTTCTGAGCTGCACAAATTGGCAAACGCCAACGCAGAGGAACAGTGCTCACATATCTCAGATAGGCCTATTAGGCTATATCCACTGTAAGCCTAGAAGTTTGAACATCTGCACAGGCATTTCAATGACGCTTTCATATTAATTGCCATGCCTTTTTTGTTTGCCAGGATCTGAATTATACTATGCCCCTCATAATACCACCACGGGGTCTTGAACTGCGGACTAAAATCTACGTACAGGTGAAAGCCTCCAATCTGACATCCCAGTAAGAAACTTATTATTTTATGACAATATGTATATTTTCATAGGATGATTAGGAAATTGATTTGTAGGTACTTTGCTTGTGTGTATGCAACATGTCTGTATTAATTTGTGTATATATATAGTATGTCTGTGGCCTACATATTGTATGTACTGTATGCATGCATGCATACATTCATATTATGATGAATTGAACATGGTGGACCCTATTGTAAACAAGTGTGATGCTTTATGGTGTCGTCCACAGTTAACAGTTTTGTTTTGAGTTGTACTTGACATGTACTGTAATTCTCCAAACTGTTAAAAAACTCTTCAATCAATCAATGCACATGCTAGCATTATATGTATGGACATACACCTACACACATACACACACTGATACATAGATATATTAATAGATAATTCTTTCAGCATATTATTGGTTAGAAGTGTCCAACTGAATAATTAGTTATAGACTTTGATTAGAGGACTCCACCTGTGACCTGGAGTCTCTGACTCGGTGCTGTGGACCTCACTTTTTCTGCACAGGTACCATGTTCTGCTGGACCGGTGCTATGCTTCCGTCTCTCCTCAACCCAACAACTCCACTTTCTTCAATCTCTTTGTCTCGTAAGTCAAACAGCACCGTCGTATATAATCACTGTGCTACGAAAATAACATATTTCCTCTAGCTCGATCAAGGATTGATGGCGGTTTCTGCCCCGATGGTCACCAGAATTCCACATTAAATTCAAACACTTCCATATCTGTACAGGCTTTCCACTTTTTGTGCAGTAAATACCCAGCCACCTCAAGTCAGGGGGAACCTTTATTCTTAAATTCGCCTAACTTATTTTCAATCATTAATACACTTTCTGTATCTATGTGTGTCATGTGCAAATGAGCACTTGTGAGGTTCGCCTTTTCCCAAAAGGTGCTCCATAGATGATATGACGACCATGCTGGAGAACGGCGACAGCCAGAGGGCCCGCTTCTATTTCCCCGCATTCCGCTTCATCGAGCAGCAGAACCAAACGGTCTCCACCTACTACCTCCACTGCATCACCCGGCTCTGTGAGCGCACCACCTGTGAAACCTTTAAAGTAAGCCGACGACGCCACACTCACAGAGAGAGGAGACCTTTCGCACCAATGACACAGTCAAATCAGCTGTTCATTTAACTCAGATTGTACAAATGAATGTCACCGAGGATTTTGCCGTGAAAACCAATCTGTCTCTTATTTGGCTCTCATTCCACAGCAATGCAGGAGGAGGAGAAGGAGGGATGCTGAGACCACTATCATCCGCGATGGTATCACTGAGCAAACTTTACTCACGGTACCCATTGCAACCCAGGCAGAGAACAGTATGTCTACTCCCGTCAGTCGATCAGCATGTATACACATCTACATAAATTTACCTCTACATCTTCTGTTCTATGTCTGTCTCTCATTTCTCTCCACGCTTTTATTCACTTTCTCTAAATAAAAATAGAGATATAATCAAATATATTTCAGCCTATTTTACAATAATTCTAAATTAATCATGAATACTGACTTTGAGTATTTCTCACATTTCTTTCTTCTAGCCGCTGTAATCCAGGTTAAGGGTAAGTCTATTTTGCATCAATCTTATTATTTTAATTATTGTCTCTGCCTGGCCGGATGACTTTCAGTAGGCCAAGATGTATCTATTAGGTTTTTCAGATTCCATTCGGATTGGCTACAATTGGCTTTCAAAGTTTGCAGGATGATCCCGTTTTGCAATTATTTTACGAACTGATCCAAACATTTTTATTACACCTCGAGGGGCCTCTAAACAACACGGCCCGGACGGCTAGGGTAGTGGTCCGGGCACCTAGGCTGCTGCCTGACATCGAATCCAATCCTGATACCAACAACCTTTTCTGCGTGTCACCCCCCCATCCTTTCAGCCTGCTGTTCTATCAATAAAGGCATGAAAGCCCAGATTAAATAAATAAATAAACACAGAGCCAAAAGCAATTTCACTTCCATAAATAGGGGCACAAACATGTCTTGATGGCTGCATCCCAACAACTGACACATATCTGTATACAACCCGACCTGGCAGAGACCTGCACTTTTCGAGTTTAGTCATGCAAAAAAAAAAAACCCAACAACAACAATATTATTAACTTCATTATTAATGAATGTATTGTCTTCACAAGACATTGGGTGCTTTGTTGCCCTATGTGTGTGATGTATCATTTTTGTTGTCATTCTCCTTTGTGTGCAGACCCCTCTGCCTACCAGAGTATTCGCAAAGGTCAGGCAGTCGGCCTGGGGATCTCAGTGGCTGTCCTCGGTGTGATAGGGGTGATTGCTGTTCTGTGTGCTGCAGCCTTCTATCGAAAGCTCAAGCGGCTAAGCTAACATTAATTAACATGACATGATGAAATATCATCATGACATGATGAGACAGGGCCACATTTCCATACTGGTGGAGGTATGAATGTATTTCTCTGAATCAATGTATATGGTTGGTTTTGTTTTTTCCTCTCTCTCGTTTTTTGTTGTTGTTATCATTGGTTCTTGTTTTTGGAAAGCTAAAACCTTTTCACCACTTGAACATGAAGTTTGAATATTCCACATATGAAATATCTCATATAGAAAAAAAGAAAAGAAAGAAATGACATTACAAATCCAGACAAGATGGTCAAGGAGACCAAAAGATGGTTACATACTTTAAATGACCTGCTTTCATCTAAAAACAAAAGTTGGCTTGTGAGTATTCCAGGAGTATGTCAGGTGCTCATGTTTTTCGCTTGTATATGTTAATAGAAAAAAAGCCTGCACTTCTGTGTATGAACCGTGAGCACAGGTGAAGCAGACAGCAGACTACCATTGGCCTACCGACTACTGACTAAAAGTCATAGATTTGCTTTGCCATTTTGAAGGACACCACAGACTTTTGTTCAACCCAGCGCTTGCTTACTTGAATGTTACTGTACATTTTTTGTTTTGTTGTTGCATGTTGTAGTAAGCATGTATTATTAAATTCAAGGTGAAAACTTTTGTAGGCCATTACCCAATATTCTGTACCTCACATAAATGTACAAACCAAAAACCATACAGTATAACCATAATGTCAAGAAGACAAGTGGGTACATTTGTTTATTTATTTGCAGAAAGCATCCCAAGCTTATTTTGGTCTGATAATTTGACTTGACTTGAAGTTGAACCAATGTATCCAAGTCTGAGATCAACACATTCTGACTTTTAAGAAGTCTCAGGGGTATTTTCATTACATTAAACATTATTTGCAATAATGTAAAATTCGATTACATGGCAATTAACTGTTATGAGAAAGAAATTGTATATTTGTCAAGAATGAAAGGTTGCTGTTGTTTCTGTTCATGTCTGCATGCATTATTATTATTAAAGCTGGCAGGTTATGGATGGAATATGTTATGTCTATTCATATCTATTCTATTCATCAATAGAAATTCCCCTGCAATATACACTACCTAAAATCCATGATATGAATATTCAGACAGTCCTACACATTTCACAGATGCAAATATAACAAATTAGATGTTTCCTATAAGAGGAATTATGTTGGTTTTGATTCCTTTCATTAATTTAATGGAAATGAATTACTTTTACATTTAATTACAATTTCAGCAAATTGAACAGAGGTGGCAGACCATTCAGCTATTCTTACATGAGGAATATAGACTAAGTGCATGAATGTATACTGTAAGTGAAAGAAAGAAAGAAAGAAAGAAAGAAAGAAAGAAAGAAAGAAAGAAAGAAAGAAAGAAAGAAAGAAAGAAAGAAAGAAAGAAAGAAAGAAAGAAAGAAAAGCAAAAAGAGCTGAAATGGTCCAGGAAAGTGATGTTTTTTGTTTTACTCTCCACTAGAGGGTACCTAATCACCATTTTCAATTGTGGTCCTTTTTTAGGCCTTGAGAGTAACTGTCCATAATGCCATAAGGTTTTTGCTAAATGCTTGGTGTACGGAAATGTACATCATGGTGACTGCATCGTATACAATATATTCCAAACACCAATCTATCTGCAAAGATGATCAAAATAAGTGACTGACATCACAATCAACGGAATTGATCAGAAATACATTTGGTCTTCCAATTAGGCCCTTCATAATTCTACATTCACCATCCAGCTCAATGGGAGCAAGGACACATAAGGATGTATTGTATCCATTGGGGAGTCGGATACCAAACCAGATAGGCGGATATACAGCAGGTGGCCAAACTATCTCCTGAAACACCACCCTAATAATCTTTTTACAAAATATGTTTTCTCTGTACAATTACATTTAGTATATTTATTCATGTTACATGACTTGTATCCCAAATATAAGAGCAAAATCATTGGGTTTCGGCTTCTCGACATTGGATCCATCACCATGACCTGCATGTTGTCGACCTGACTGGAAGTGCATGGATCCAGCCGCGGCGTTGATTCCCCCAGGTCCTGGGGGACCATGGGGGACCATGAGGTTTCCATGGTGTCGAGTCTGGAGGGGACTATGGTGATGAATACTGAACTGTGTATGAACAGCATCCTCATATTATGAGGATGCTGTTCATAGACAGTTAGAGTTCCTCTTCTCCAGGTGGGTGAGGGTGGGTGTGAGTATTGTGGCTATGACATCGACTGTGGATCTCATGTTTTACTGGTAAGCAAATTTGGGAGGGTCCAGTCAGGGTGGGAGGTAACAAGTTACAGATTAGTCAAGGAAAATGCTTTATTTCATCGTGCCATGTCGTGCACGGTGCACTAAAAATAGCAGATCTATAAGCTGACAGGTGCATTCTGCAAGTGACATGTCTTCCCCTATCGAAAACCAATGAAAGGAGTGGCAGTCTTTTGAAAAAAATTAAATACAAGGTGGCTCTTCATTATGGTTGGAGTAATTGTATGTTAGATAAATCTACACTGATTTATAAGGGTTCTCTCTAATTTAATTAAAACAACAAGGATACGTGGGTGCTCTAATTCTCTCTAATGGTTACTTTGGACATTAACCCTTAGATACAGATGGTGGGACCTCTAAAATGTTAATAGCCTGGAGGAATAGAAGTGAGGCAGGGCTGGGACTCTGTTGTTGCTTTTCAGTCACTAGTACTCTCTTTGCATATTTAGGACAACATCTGGAGGACATCATACAGATTAACATCCTGAGTGTTAATGTATCTCATAGTCTAAAACATGTGTGATGAGGGTACCTTATTAGCACATTATTAACTTATTAGTACATTACTAACAATTTTAGGCTACTATAAAGAATATTACTGCTAATATTACTGATATTGATTGATCTTCAATCTATTATGCTAAGCACCGTCAGTTGCTGACAGGAAAAGGAGCTTTGTCATTCTGTGCAAAATAAAATAATAAAACCAATCTGCTGGGATGAAATGTTTCTTCATGAAAAGACTCAAATAATGAATTAGTTGAAAGAATGATTGATGATGTAATATTCTTTTTGATCCAAGGTATTTTCATATTAATTTGCATTTAATCCACCTGCAGGCTATACATTCAATTTAGCAGACGGGACAGTAATTAACTATTCATGGCCCTCTTTTCTGTAATTTAGGTCACAGTGTCTATCATGATGTATGTGAATAAACAAAAGATGCTTTTGTTTTGTCTGTTCCCTAGATTACACTGCCCAATCATAGTATAGGTAAACGTAAACAGCTCTGCTATACATGAAAGATAAGATATGAAGCCAAGCCATGTCACATGACAGTTTGCTGTGTGTGTGTGTGTGTGTGTGTGTGTGTGTGTGTGTGTGTGTGTGTGTGTGTGTGTGTGTGTGTGTGTGTGTGTGTGTGTGTGTGTGTGTGTGTGTGTGCCTGGTATTTGTACTTGAAAGTGCATTTTGATGCCAATACTTTTATACTTTTACTCAAGTATATTTAGAATTCTGGACTTTTACTTGTAACAGAGTATTTCTATATTGCAGTAGGCCTACAGATACTTTTACTTAATCTATAGGATAAACTAAATTAGGACACCCCCAATTTTTGGTTGTTTATTTCATTATAATTAATTCCTACTCACGTTCATAGTAGAGTTCATGGGGTTGCAACTTGTAATGAAGAACAACGATATGCACAACCCAGTTATTAATGATGGTGCCGGACCTAAAAGGTGATCAAATGAAGAAAAAAACTGAAAAAAGGGATTACAACTTGTAATCCCATGATTTTGGTCCCTTTGTCCCCGCCAAAGACAACACATACAGAGCTATAGCTCCACTGCACCATAAGGTGGCATTACACTCCAGTGAGCGCTACAGGATTCTGTCACAGTCAACAAGGAAGGCAATACATCCTGTATTGTGATGTGAATTATGATGTAGTCTATGGACAGAAATGTGTTTTAATACATTGTTTGTGTTTAACCTCTTCTCTCAGTAAATTTAACAAATCAAACCACACTGATACAGTATGTGTAACATAAAAAAGTGAGTAGGCCTACTTTTCCCACCACTGCCTGCTGTGTGCACGCGCTCACACAGGATACTGATAGGACAAATATGTTTTTCTTTTTGGCTTTTGCCCCCTGCACACAGTGGTGAAGATAAAGAAAGCAAGAATGTGAAATCCCCCTAAAAGGATAACTAATCCTTCGGTGGATGAGCGGCCCCATTCGGCCTGTGTCCCAACACTTGAAATCCTCTCCCCGGGGCCGTTTTCCAGGATTTCTAGATTATCAAAAGTGACCCTTGCAGCTAGGACCAAGTGCAGAAAATCCCACTGGAATTTTTAGATGAAAAGAGCTGACCATCTGAAAGACAGGTATTAAGTTCCATAAATATGATTCCACCTTCAGTCTGCGCAGAAATTCTCTCCCCGACTTTGGTTTTAGCCTCTCTGAGAGACACGTTATGGTCTCTGTCAGGCGGTAGCGTGAAGCTGTGCACACACACTCCCTGGATGCCAATTCCAACCCTCAGCCCCAAATATTCCATAACGGCCTGTTATTGCGCCACCAGAAGGATGACATTTGTAAAAGACATTTTCTTATATTGCTCCTTCAGATTATGTCCAAACTCCCGCAAATCGGTGCACAATATCTCTATGGTTATGTGATCAAGACAGATCTGTCCAATATTTCATATTTCATCCTAATTGGCTAACATTGGCTTCCAAAGATGGCTTCCCGTTTTGAACAAAATGCCTCAAATCATGAACGCAATATGCAATTTATGTGAAATTTGCCACGCACATTCCTACTGGGCCGAGGAATACATCCCACCGTTTTCACATTTGAATGTCCAATTGGCAAATGCCATCAAAGGTGTAAGAAGAAAACGGCACCTTTTCACAGCCTATTATAGCACCACCAAGAGGTCACAATAACCTACCTGACCTGGCGGAGATCTGTACCATGGGGAGTACTTTTTAATTTAAAGGACCACTTCACCACTTTTCAACCTATCTTCATATAATTGGTCCTCACTAATGTTCATGATAAAATAGCACTATTTTTTTCTACTCGGTCTGTGTCGAGGGCTGTGGGCAGTTCAGAAACCGTCCTCCATGCGCATCATCGATGGGGAAATCAATGCTAATAAAAACTGCAGGCTTTCTTTTCCTGAAAAGTTCCAATGCGAAAATGGAAGCCATCATTGTCATGATAATAAAAATATAAATATTTTTTTCAAAATAATATTGTTTAAAAAAAAAAATCTGTCTAACGATGAAGAGGACGGTTTCTGAACTGCCCACAGTCCTCCTATGAGACACAGACCGAGTAGAAATAAATTGTGGTATTTTATCATGAACATTAGTGAGGACCAATTATATGAAGATAGGTTGAAAAGTGGTGATGTGGTCCTTCAATTAATTTCCAGTCAGGAACTTTTCTCTGCATCTGCATTCTTTTGTTGTGTCTTGAATAAATTGTCTGGAAAGTGAATAAGGCCATCATAACCTTGGCGTCCCACTTCATCTGGACTTATTTGTC
>OOFJ01015100.1:5437-15692 GCA_900323375.1 Benthosema glaciale | reverse complement strand
GAATGAATGAAATGGAATACCGAAAGCCGAGTAGAATAGCGTAAGTCAGACATAAACAGAGGAAACTTTATTTGTTGTCATTCTAGCGACAGTTCGGTATCTCCTTGGCCACTGCTTTCCTTTGATCTTCCATTCTCACTTTGCATTGAGCGATTCCATTTTGGGGCTGGGCCACAGCTGCCGGAGCGGTCGCTGTGTTTTTAATTAGACTTCCAGTCCGACTGGTGGTCTGCGCTGCTATGTGAGCTGCCTGCCTGGCTATCCCATGCAGCACCATGGCCATTTCTGAGGGCGTCTCTTCCTCTGCGAGGGCCCTCTTCCAGAAGGCTTGTTCTAGATTAATCTAGACATCTTAGTAGTGACACTATGACCTATAGGACAGAGTCAGTCCATAATAAAGAGAACACAATAAATGCAATGGTTGAAATAAATTAAAATAGCTAATTGAGTGATATCAACCCATATCAACCAGTAGGTTAACACGATCAATTTTAATGGAGCCAGTAGTAGGCTCTACTGGAGCGGAGATGTTGTTGCTGTCAGCCAATGTCCGACGTGGCGTTTGTTGAGTTGTCCGACTATTACTAACCCTAACCATAACCCTGTCTCAGTTTTCACTTCAACTGTAGTAATTTCATTCAGTAGAGCCTACTTGCTCCATTGCATGGTCTTGATGAGTAACCTAGTGGTGATTATGGGTTGATAGCATTCGAAGCGGGTGATTTAAAAGGAAAGATTATTTCAAAAACAAATTTTCCGTTTTTGTAATACTTTATTGTATTCTTGCTTTTGCCTGTTTGCCCTCTTTTTTCTGAAAATAAAATCCTGTCTTGGTAGGCTTGTGGATCTGGGTATTTCTTGTCAGCTCTGTCCATGACTCATGTTTTCTAGCTCTCTATCAGCACTTCAGGGCCTTTTGAGCTAGATTTCCCAGTGACACTGTGACTGTCCGACTACTAGTTGCCATGACAATGTGATGGCAGAGCAGGGCACATTTACACAGTGGAGCAGCCATTGGCCATGAACATCACATGTGAAATCTCTTCCTTGACCATTCCTCCATGACTAAATACGATTTTCTTATGTCGATCTCCAGTTGGTAGTTTTATTGTGTCTTCCTTTGTTTAGTTTAATCTATACTTCATCGCACGGCATTCCGCTTTCCAAGAATAAAAACGCTGTATATTATGCTTTATTAATTTGCTTATTACTTACCTGTGTTTTGTTTATTCATTGTACTAACACGGGACATTGGTGAAAATACAACAGAACTGATACTGGGTTTTGGACTACAATGCATGAATGCAATCAGGTTCAATGCCTGGCAGCTTGTCTGAGACGTGTTCTCTACCTGTGTGATGTCTAATGTCTATGGCCGGGGCCACAGGGTGACCCAATGACGAGAAACTTAAATGAGACTGAAGGTGTAAGTAAATTGTTGTATCTTCATTAGCCACCGTGAATTTGGTACGGATGACGAGATTAAAGTACCTATATAATCGATGCCACGCCCGAGATGTCGAGATTAGTTTAATTCCCCATAATCCGGGGATTTATTTTTTATTAATTAGCATTTTTTTGGTAACATCTGATCGAATCCACCTAAAAACGGCCAAAATCCTTGTGTGCGCGTTCGTGCATGCACGTATGTTGTCTTTAGGTGTATTATGGCTCATAATCTGCTCAAAATGCAAATTTTGGGTGTTTGGTCAAAATGATAATCGTCTGGCACTGGTGAGTTACCACCACCTACAGCACTGGCATGGAAACGGTTAGTGTTTGACACTGCTTGCATGCTGCATCTGTGTATAAATATAAGCAAAAGGGAATAATTACTTTTACATGAATAAGTAAAAGCTTTTAATAACACATTTATCCTTTCTAAAAGCAGATGTAGACTCTTACTTTCATAATTCAGGGTAACTCAGGGTAATTCAGGGTAAGTCTTTTGCTGTTCCACCCTCTTTGCTTGTTCTCGACTTGCTTATTCTCTCCCTCTTATCTGGCAGCATGTTCAATCTCAAAGCTAAGCAGGTATGACTTTGTGGTAGCAGCCGCTGCTGTGCAGAAGAGGGAGGAAGCTCAGTCGTTGTCTCAGATGATGAATCAGGACCTTGTGTTTGTTTTTGCACTGCTGAGAATAGTTTGCATTGTAAATTTTACAATTTGTGATGATCAGTTAATCCATAATCTGTTGGATTTTAAAGTTGTATATTTTACCCTAGTTGTATATTTTGTTATGTACACGTCCTTTTATCTATCTATCTATCTATCTATCTATCTATCTATCTATCTATCTATCTATCTATCTATCTATCTATCTATCTATCTATCTATCTATCTATCTATCTAATAATAAGACACAAAGAGAGTTGTTATGACAGCGCTAGAGTTCAAGTCATGCTCTATTTAATCCGTTCTTCCTCTGTCTCGTTAACTGTAATGGTTACTATGACACTACAGGGGTATCTACTCTAGTTCAACCAATAGAACACCGGCTCTGTTGGTCAGGTGGCCTGTAGCTATTTTGAACAGGAGCTGTATGTGAAGTGAAGCAAGCAACTAATTTAGAGACAGACCCTATTGACAGAGAGGGCAGAAGAGAGGGAATGAACTAGGGTGGGATTGATGTAGCTATTCGGGGAAGGAAGGTGAAGAAATGTTGAATTCAATTGCATTAACACTGATTGGGTAGGAGGGAGCGGGAAAGGATCCCTTTGTACCATACCACTAAACTCATCTTCACCTGATGAGTGTGTGTGTGTGTGTGTGTGCGCGTGGGTGCGTGTGTGCGTCATGCTTGCGTGCATCTGTGTGTGTTTGTGCGTGCATGCATGCTGTCTGTCTATACAACTTCTCTATTTATATACCATTTCATTTTTTTGTGTTTGTAATGTACGTCAGTGACACGCATGCAGTTTATGTACACACAAACACACACACACACACACACACACACACACACACACACACACACACACACACACACACACACACACACACACACACACACACACACACACACACACACACACACACAGAGACAGAAGGTTTGATCACCCATCCCAACCCTTCTCACTCTTGCGTTTTGCTGCCTCACAGACAGACAGACCTGTTGCCATCCGGGAGTCTGTGTTACTTTTTGTGGTTTTGCTGCCTCACAGACAGACAGATCTGTTGCCATCCGGGAGTCTGTGTTACTTTTTGTGGTATCAAGCTCATTTTGTCTTGGAGTGACATCCTGTGGCTTTCTCCCTCAAGGTTTATTGACCTTTTTTTTCTAATTGCTGCTCCCATGTTGGGATTGGGATGCACCTGTACGGTTTAGAAGATGACTCAGAGCTGGTAAGTGGCGATGGATGGATGTCATTATCTTCATTAGACGCAGCATGTCACAGTCACACACAGCATTACTTCTAGTGAAATGTGAGCACACTGCTGGGAGTGTTTGAGTTGTAAAATGAAACAGGAAGTGGGGACTGTTAACAGATGCCCGAAGTCTAACAATTGCCTTGGCAACAGGGAGTGTCTGCGTTCGGTCTGTTGTTGCCTAGCCACAGAGTGCTTTGATAGGACAGGTGGCTGTGTGCTAGAATCAACATTATGGGTCGCTCATTCTAAGACATACAGAGACTCATGGTTAGTGACGACGAGACACAAGGCAAATACATCATTCCGCACTAATGTGACTGTAGTGTACACATGCACACTCTGTCTCAGTACATAAACACACGTAGGCCAACACACATGCTTACACACGCACAGCACACAGACGTGCACATACACACATATGCACTGAAAAGATCTCTCGCTAACTTTCTGACATACAGTACAACCAGTATTTTTGTCTGTGGTGGCAGGTTGCCCTGTGGTGTTTATATTTAGCCCCCCCCTCCTGGGCTTTAAGAGGTTGTATTTGAGGCACAGGGAATCCAGAGAGCTTCTTTGTGTTGTGTGAGTTTTTGTTAAACGATATTACCTCAAGTTACTCCAGAAAGGGCTATTTGGAGTTTAGGAAGTTTAGGAAGTTTAGGAATTAGGTGTGATGTTGTCTGGGTTCGATTTGTAAAACAATTTCCTATATACAATCTACAAGCTCACAATGAGTAGCATCACGGCACAAAATAGGGAATTTGCCCACAGTTTTCCCAAAGTAGAGACACCATGGTTCATATGATTAAGATACATTTTAATTAAATTGTTAACTTGTGACATTATCCATCCATCTTCAACCTCTTATCCGGATCCCAGTGACAGGCCAGGGTAATATTATGGTAAATGGACTGCATTTATATAGCGCTTTTCTCCAAAGCACTTTTCACCCATTCACACGCTGATGACGGAGGAAACCATGCAAGGCACCAATCTGCTCATCGGTTACGGGTTCAGTGTCTTTATCAAACATAAATATCAAACATTAGTTTGTACTGCTATCAGTCTACAACATTTTGTAAAATGTTGTGAAATGTATGTATTCAGTTAAGTCTGACGAAAGCAATGGCTCGCAACTCATTTTGTAATATGGTACCTTTTATTCACGAACACAGCAAGCAGTAAATATACAACGTCTATGTTATCTGTTCGTTCAACAGTTTGGCTCAGCACCAAGACCACAGGATGTGCATTGTTATTATCTTATTCTCCTTCAATTAAGTCTGACCAGTGACTTTGATAAAACATGTCAGTGGTCATGACATGGAGGGGGGTGGCGGTGGGTGATATAAAAACAAAAGCAGAAGCATGGAGCCCCCACCAACAGCAAATCAAACCCTTGATGTCGTAGGCATTTCAGTGAGCATGCGTTTACGTGTCTGGGCGCTTCACACGAGCAGGACTCAGGAGGTTTGGGAAACGTCATTACATCCAATTATGGTGTGTGTCATCATCCTTGCGCTTTCTCACCTCTATTTAAAAAGCACAACAAAAAAAAACCACCTAATGACTCATTTCTCCTCCCTGGCACACTCAGCTGTCCACGTTCTTGTCAGCACCTCCCACAAGTGGCAGGCAGTCTGTCACCTCAAAGAAGCAAGCGAGAAAGAGACGAGAAAAGAAGAGAAGTGGGATTGTTATATAAAGTGAAGCTCAAATGCTTCACACGGCTTCGCTGACTCACAGCGCTGCACTGTAGAACAGGTCATAATGCAATATTTATTTTGGTACGATACAACGGGCCGTTGTTCTTTTTCGGTAGTTTTCTTCTTATTTATCTGATTGTGCCCATCAGATGCATAACCATAACCACACACGCTTACATTTACTAAATAGAGCTTTATGATATGTTATGATAAGTACTTTATTGTCAGTTCACACTGAAATTTGTCTTGCGACCCACCTGATTTGTATAGATCTTTAACTCTTAGTTAGAATAATTATTATGTTGATGGTCGTTTGCCTGTTATCTCTCCTAATGGTACCACATCAACACAGCATGGAAATGTGGACACATTTGTTTTGGGTCTGAGAGGCTAAATTACATCAAATGGTAGTCTGTGGCTTAAATGCTGAATAAATAATGGGCCTTTGTATAAAAGGGGTTGAAAACCACTGCTCTAGTTTATTAATAAACCACACAAAATGCAGGCCTAAATGTAACTAAACAAAAGCCTACAAGTGCCTAACATTAAGTAAAATGAATTTACTAGGGAGAAAAAAACAATGTAATCTTTATTCATGACTCTCTGCCATCTTATGAAGCACTTTAGGGCTCTCAGGAGACTATGGCTTTTTATTGTGTGGTATGGGTGGTTTAGGGTCAGCCAAGAGAGAGCATCAGGTTACACAGCATGACTGACGGAAGCCTTGGAAACCCGTAACCGCTTCATGATAAATTTATAACTCTACTAATATTATAAACCAGTACAGCCGTTATCTCTGCTTCTCTCTGTCGCCTGTTTTTTATGTCACTGACATGCCCACGCCACGGAGCTGTCACCACAACATGACAGAAACACACCTAGCACCTTTCTACATTTTTTTTAAATATATTTTCTGGCCTTTTCTGGCTTTATTTGATAGTGTTCATGTAAGCCGACAGGAAATGGATTGATATAAATGGAGAGTGATACGCACCAAAGGTTGTCAGGATCGGGAGTCGAACCCGCAACACACTGTCAGGCTGGATTGGCGGCCTGGGCCACATCGTGCCTTTCTGAACCACTTAGGGAAATACCGTGCTCTTGTTGCCACACAGTAAAATCCTCAGTGTTCATTTACCCATTTGTAATTGTTCATGCCTACTCTGGCTAAGCAAATATTCTGCAAAAATAGGCAAATATTTGGCAGAAATAGAGAAACCTTTGGCATTAACCGGCATATATTCTGCAAATAGGTGAACATTTGGCACAAATAGTAGATTGCTATTTGATGTGCAACAAAGTATAGTTAACTGTTTAAATGCACATAATTTATGCCCTCCCCATCCAACTCTGATGGCCATCAATGTGCATGAGATTGCCTGTGAGGCAGCTTGCACGCAACAAGGTGGTCCCTTTTCATCTGATTCTGTTGCTGCTGCTTGTACAGTAGTCCAACAAAACATATTGGTTTATAATGATACGATTATGTTCATATTGATGTTCATATTTCTCTTGAGGCGTTCATGACATTATTACAGCATTGGCCGGACTCATAATGTGGATTCACTCACAAGTTCCTCCCCATACGTTATGATCCAGGCTGTACATTCTGTTAGATTTGGGTTGCAAACCTCTCTTAAACACAGCAAAGAAACACATGAACAATTCAGGCTCCAAGCATGGAGTGACGACACACATGTGCACACACAGTGAAGTGCACACACAAACACACACACACACGCACACGCACACGCACACACACACACACACACACACACACACACACACACACACACACACCCCGCTGTTCGTCTGTTCTCACACTGCTATGCAGAGGGACGCACCGATACACATGGAAGGAGCCAAGATCATGACTCAGTTGCGCGCGCCTGTTTGTGACTATACTTGTGAGGTTCAGATGTCCCCACAAGTAGTACAATTTGAGAAATGGACATTGTTTTTTCAGTGCACAGCTGAACACCACTCAACCACTGCCTGTATAACTCTGGCTTTGGAGGTAGGGTTAAAAATGGCACTCGTGATAAAATTGACAGTTGACACACTTGAACTGTCATGTCCTCACGAGTGTAGTAATAAAAATGCGTATGGGTGTATATGAGTAAGAGATGCTGGGAGTTCATTCATCATTTCTGAGTTAACCCCGCGCACGCTGTGTGTCCGGGAAACCTCAGGGCTGGAAGGGGAAATGAGGTCGTCATGAGGATGTTGTCTGTCTTAAAGTATGTTGGTGAAGTGCATCCCCCCCCCGATGCGTCACATCAATCTGTCTGTAGCACAGTTGTTGGACATATAGCACTCGTCACACACTTTGTTCTGGTTCTTGGTTCTTAACCACTTAAGCCCCGATATGGTTGATATTATCGGGGTCCCTCGGGGGCTCTCTACTGGTGTATTTTCTGTCTGCTATTGTGAGGAAAGCTTTTGTTGAAAATCGTCAAGCTCGCAACGTGTCGACGGGCTGTTTTCAGCTAAAGCTTTCCCGACGATACGGATGCTGCGGTTTAAGTGGCTAAAGGTGGTGGGTCATGAAGATTGCTAGTGGGCACCCAAATAATTGGCAACAAAACAAAAATATTAATGATATACTAAATTTAACTAAAACATATATATAAACCTTAGAAAAAATGTTTTCATTGTAATACAGATAAATTGGTATAATATTTCTGCTTTCTGGAATACACTCCAAAATGGAACTGATGTACTGTATATTAGTCAGATATTACAGTAGGTATTACTGTAGCCACTGTACAGTAGTAGGCATGCCAAGGGCAGCCTCTGTAGCCAATGGCAACATGTAACTTGATATAGCTGTCGTAGTTGCAATGCAATGGTCAAGAGAGTCGTCTTAAAGAGCCAGGCTTCTCACAGTAAACAAAACATAT
The DNA here is from genome assembly GCA_900323375.1 of Benthosema glaciale. Lineage (NCBI taxonomy): Eukaryota > Metazoa > Chordata > Actinopteri > Myctophiformes > Myctophidae > Benthosema > Benthosema glaciale. Next base: position 7,711 of record OOFJ01015100.1, on the reverse strand, counting down.
AGCCTCTTTAACATTCATACAGTATATAGTATGTAAACAAAGGCATCCTCTTTAACAGAACAAACATGGAATGTGGGAGGGATGGACAGTTATGATGGAAGAACTCTGACTATATGGGACCTAAAGACACTGTAACACTTCCCCCGAGAGAGAAAACAAATCCAACATTCACAGTATTGGTTAGAGCAAAAGTGGTAGCAAAATGTGTTAATAATACGGCATCAAAATCAGTTTAACCACTTTAAATTACATCAAAAATCTACACTATGAGGTTTTAGGGATGCTCTGTTCAAAGGGGAAAATTTGAATATTTTCAAAATTAGTATATGTCAAAACCCACGTCAAAACTGTTCCTGTGTGTGTGGGGAGGAAGGGGTGAATGATTAGGCCTGTCACAAAGATGCAAAATGATATTATACTATAATATAGTATAATATAATTTCAGATATCAAAGTCAATCTGATATATTATATCTGATTGACTTTTATGCCACTTAAGTTAAAGACGGTTTCTCCAGATAAAGAACAAAAAAACATTGCATGGATGCACCTGGGACGTATCCTCAGTGATGTATCCTGAGGTCAACGGGGTTTCGGGTCTCGCAACATCATACCCCTCACTCAGGTGACCCAGCCGGGGTGTGTGATTTGATTTCCAAATCAGATTGTGGTTCTGTGTGCGTGCATGCATGCGTGTGTTCCTCTCTGTGTGAAATGATGTACAGCACATAGATGTTGCTGCCAACACCTGTCCAGACCGTCTGGCCTTCTCAGCCATTTACCAAGCACAACACGTCCCACATCAAACTCCTCTGTGCTAATTGGACCCACAGGGGTCTGTGTGGATTCATATAATGGGCTCAGACTTAAATGAACACTGAGAACTTTACTGTGTGCACGCACGCACGCACGCACGCACGCACGCACGCACGCACGCACGCACAGTGTCACTCGGGAAGTATGTATGCTGTCATCCATTTCTACCACCAACCAGGTGACTAATTGCTCTAGTGGTTTCTCACTGTGCGTGCGTGCGTGCGTGTGTGTGTGTGTGTGCACGTACATGTGCACGTACGTGTGCACGTACGTGTGCACGTACCTGTGCACGTACCTGTGCGTGCATGCATGCATATATTATACATGTGTGAACACGCATTTGTATGAGTAACTGAATGTGAAGGAAACAATCCAAGTGCTTTAGTAATGGCACACGGTTGAGCTGTTAATAGAAGTGTGTGGAAATCTCATCAGGCTGGAGGGGACGGTGTGCCAGTCCGTAGGGCTGGCACCATTGTGACATTTTAGTTGACACCGAGAGTCATCACCTATTTACAGCGCTCTCGGCAGAAAATAGCAGATATACAAGCTCACAACGTGCCACCGCGCTGTGAGCTATATGGAGATATGTGGTTACTTCCTGACAGCGCCAGTAATACGAGGCACTTTGAGCTGCCAGTAATCACAGGGGTATAATAATCAGAGAGGTACTGTATAGTCAGAGAGTCATCGAGGCATAGACAATCGGCTCTTTTCAAATACAAGAACTATTGAACGGTGACGTGAAACATTATGCTACGACTGAGTTTCATATACTGTCAGAACGTAACTTGGGCCCTGCTCAACATGGGTACTAAACATGAGTTCTATTTAAAAACCTTTCCTAAAATAGTTCATTCATTTCATTGCGTACCTCCCATGCAGGGTTGGTTCTGATTAGAATGGGTAAGTAAACAAAAAAAACATTGCTGAACAGCTGGTAAGTTTCAGGTTACGGAAGGTTCTGGGTCATAATCAGAGAGTCATAGTGTGTGTCATATGCCAAATTCCCATATGCACATTTCTGCAACCTCCGTCCACCAGCGCGACCTGGAAATCGTTTCCGTCCCAAAACGTATTTTTTCCTTTGGAATGTTAGTAGTGATCCAGCTGTGTGACACGTCCATGCCAATTTCCCATCGCTTCAAAATGAGTTAGGACTTTTCCCATCGCACCCGATCGATCCCTCCATCCTTGCATCTAATCCTCGTCTCCTCTTTAGAGGCGTGCGTGCGTGCGTGCGTGATATAGTCATTCAGAGTCATAATTGTCAGAGTGGTAGATTAAAGGCAGGCTAATGTGTTTGCAGCCTAAAGTCCTATTTAACAACATGAGCCTCTCTTGCAGCTCTCTACAGTATGTGGTGAAACTTCTAGTGGGCCTATTGGAAATGGAGCGAATTACACACACACACACACACACACACACACACACACACACACACACACACACATATATA